>CABHPH010126417.1:13713-40403 GCA_902168325.1 Peromyscus nudipes | reverse complement strand
ACACACACACACACACACACACACACACACACACACACACACACAGAGTGTGGTCTCCTTGGCAGGTGGTGGTCTTGGGAGGCTACAGCTACTCACGTGGACTTGCCGCAGATCTTCCTCTGGTACCACTGCTTGCAGTTGGTGAAGTATTTCTTGTTGGTTCCAATGACCTTCTGCACGGCGCATACATTGGGACTGGAATCAAAAGCAACAGTGTTAGTGAGATGGTCGCAAGCCAGCCTGCACTGAGGTCTGTGCCATCGTGTGAACCTCCTGCGGCTAGCAGCGCTGTCTGGAGAGAGGACAGACAGCCATTTTGGTGGTTTGGGGTAAACTCTGGCCCGGTCTACGTACATCTTTCTTCCCCATAAAAATCTTCTCCTCAAATAAATCCTTCAAGTCCGTCTTACACACTAAGCATCCTTCTCTGGCACAGGCAAATACTAAGTGTAAAGCACCTTAAAGTCTAGGTTACCTGCTACAGACTGAGAAAATGAGCAAAATCCAAGCGACACTGCTGAGCTGTGCCAGCCTTCCTCTCTATCTGTACCTGCCCTGAGCACAGACTTGGCATCCCAGTGTGCATCACAGGGATGTTGTCAAGAGGCTTCCAGCACTTCTCAGCCAGCTCCATAAACAGACATGCTCTGCGTGTCTAGACCAGCTGCCTGGCTCCTGGGACAACACACTGGGAGTATCCACCCTGTAAACCAGGGTACGTGGCCAGCTGCTGTCAGGACTGACAGGGAGTGCTCTCCCTCTTAACCCTCCATTACCCATTGCTCAGAGCCAGCCCCCACATCCCCCAGGAAACTCCTGGACAACACTTTCCTTTCCAGACTCTAACCTAGGGTGTTGGTTTTATTTTGTGCTGGGTACCAAAGAGACCTTGTGACTGATACATCATGGATGTTATCTCTCTCCAACTACCCTCAAAAAAAAAAGTAAAAAAAATTAAAAAAAACTGTTTAATAAAAAACTTTTTTTTAAAAAATTAAAAAAACTGTTTAATAAAAAAAAATTTAAAAAACAATTAAAAAAAGGAACTGTAAAGACAAGAGTTCTCGGCCTGGTTAGAGTCAGTGGGGGAATAGGCTCGTTGGAAACAATGTATAACAATTTAGTTTAAAAAGATCTTCAATAACTGTGGAAAAACAAACTCCCTGGGTTTCTGCTGAGAAGGCTTTGCTGGAGCCTTCTGGAGCCTTTGGTGTTCTGGAGAATGCTATTTGAATATTTTCTTCTCCTGAGCAACCAGAGTAGTGTCCAGGCCAAGAGATGGTGGCATCTTCTTTGGAGCTCCGGGGCAAGGGAGCTGCCATGTGTGATCACAAAGGTGATGCTCTTTCTGAGCAGGCAGTAGCCATCTGACTAAACTGCAAGTCAGAAAATCAAAGAAAACAGACTGAGGGTGTTCACAAGATTTCCATGTGCCCACAGCTTCAGGTGCATTCAGATGCAGTTTCTCCAATAGCAACTCTCAATACCTTAAGAATGCAATGCGGAGGCAGGAGGATTGCTCTGAGTTCAAGGTGAGCCTGGGCTACACAGTGAGTTTGAGGGCAATCCGGACTCTGTTTCAATTAACTAACTATAACTAACTGACTAACTAACTAACTAACTAGCTGTGATCCACAGAGCACAGTATTTGGGGGGATCTATGGCTACCATGTCATTATTTGGACAGTGTCCACAGCTGGATGATTGGACGGTTGTTCGCTCTGACCCCTTATTTCTCCTCCCCGTTCATTTCTTCTCCGTATGAAGAATACATCTTTGTTCTTGTTGTTCAATAGACAACAGTAAGTGAGCAGAGCAGCCGTGATATTAGGAAAGTGACGGTGAAAAGTCCAACTTGACAGGTGACCACAGGTAAAGGCTGGGTCAGCCCACCTTAGTTGGGTCTCACCAGGTGCTTAGAGACTCTGTAGCCAGTGATCCACGTGTTTCACGGTCCTTGAATAACCCCTGAAGAGCTTCCACAGGCCACACTCCAGCCCCAGATCATCCTTCCCACTGTACAACCCCAGTTCTCTTGTCCAACTGAGCAGGAAGTAATTACTGTGGATGAATTCCCTGCAGCTCACCATGGGCGGCCAGCCGCTGTCAGTGAGTCTCTGTGGACTTGGCTCCAGCATTCCTCTCCTCTGCAGAGTGAGTTTGCACTGCTCCCGCCCGGGGACAGGAGCAGAAGCTGGGGGTGGGGGGAAGCTGTGTCCACAGGAAATCTACACTGAAATGTAATCAAAATGAGCAGGCCATTTCCAGGCTTCTGCCCTAGGACCAGCAGCCCCGCTGTTCGACTTGCATCTGAAAACCAAGGGCTTCCCGCACTTCCGTCCAGTTTCTGTTGATGCTGTTCAAAGGGGCAGCTGCGCTCTCACTTCTTTCGCATTAGCATGCCCGATGCAATAGTGACACAGATGCAGCTGGGAGCCAACAGAGCACCCAGCAGCCCCCACCCTCCCTCCCACCAGCTGTCTGGACTTGCATCCTAGGCATAGGTTGCCTTCCCCCAGTGTGCTGGGGGCAGGATGTGGGGAGGTGAATGCATCAGGTGATAGGCGGCTGTGCACTGTTGCCCAGTGGCTAGGTACACTGTCCTTTCTCCCCCTCGCGGGACACCCCGCACTTCTTTAAACTTCCCCTTTTTTTCAGCTCTCACTTTGAATAAAGGGCTGGAACTGGAACAAGGTTATCCATCTGCACAGGGGGCCACACCCATCTGTGCAAGGCCAGGCAGTCCCGTGGTTTTTTAGGGACAGTTAGATCAGAATAAATGCAACTATGCTCGAAATCATTTGCTGTTGTTTGTGTGCCTGGGCACCCAGATTTCCCTTGGGGAGGGGTGCGGATGTGGTCTTCCTTATATTTATTTTGAGATAGGGTCACCCTAAATTGCCCACCTAAATTCCCAGCCTCAGAAATAGCTGGCCTTAAAATAATGCATCACCCTGCTTAGCACACATCATCTCTCGATCACTCAGCCTATCACAAATTACTATAGGTTTTCCAACTCAGTGCAAGAAGCACAGGGGATACATCAGAGAAGCTGGTCTAAATCATTTCCTCATTTTGTATCTGGATGGGGAGCACACACCACAGTGTGTGTGTGGAGGTCAGTAGACAACTCTTGGGAGGGAGGCTGGTTCTCTCATTCCTTGTGGATCGGCAGGCTTGGCAGCAAGTGCCTTAGCTGAGCTACCTTACTAAGTTTAAATGCTTTAAATGCTCAAGTTTTCTTGACAATTGGTATTCTAGGCTCTGAAGGGAAGGAGGGTGGCTTCAGCAAGAGACCATATGCGGTGTCTTTAGAGACTTCACTGTGGCTGTGGCATTGCTGCTCTTGGTGACAATGCTGCTGCGTGTGTGTGATGTGGAGCTCTTCTTAGTGGTTAAGAGGAAGGAGGGACAGAACCCTTGAACCTGAATGCATCATGCAAGAGAGGAAGCAGACCAAAGGGAACCAGGCAGGGATGAAGCTCCAGTTGTCATTGCTTGGCTTTGAGGCTTCAAATCTGTGTTTTTCTGATCTGTCCCCTCAAAATTTCATGCACACAGCCTAAGTAGCAAGTGACCCCAGGACCTCTGCACTGCCTCCCTCCTTTCTGGTGGGTGTGAGGCTGTGGCTTGGTTCTATAGAGTGGTCAGTCCCGCACCCAAGGCTTGCTTCCTCACAAACCCTGAGACCTGGGAGGCTATAAGAGACCTGAAAGCCACATGCAGAAGAAGGGTGACTACTCCCTAAAAGTGCAGCCTTTACCCAAGTTCAGGACATACCCAGTGTTGGGGGCTGCAGTTTTGTCTGGGTCTAAAAGCCAACCCTCACTAGCCACATGGATTTCTTCTTCTTCTTCTTTTTTTAATCTGAGTACAGATCTGTCTAGTCTCTCGAAGAGTTGGGCACAGCCTGGGGGTGTGGGGCATCTGAACCACTCCTGAAGTCATTACTCCACTCTTTCCACAGAATTTTCCCTAGTAGAAACGATGTTGGTGCAGCCAGGTAGACTGAAGTGCCGGGCTATGTCTGAAGCAGGCATGGCCTGGTTGTGTGTAGAAGTACTGTGCAGACTGTGCCCGTGCCAGGCTCTTCATCGGGGCATACCCTTGGCCAGAGTGTGTCTCCTAAAGTCCACACATCTGCAGTGCACCAGACAAATATCTGAAACACTAATGATTCGCATTGACAAAGTTGGCCATGACTTCAAGACAGATTCCAATCCTGGCTCCAGCACATTCTGCATGACAGGCTGGTACCCTCTCAGGTCTCGGTTTCCCAATGTGTCTAGCATGTATAAAGGGCAGTGAATTTTCCTGCTCTTCTTTTACCAGGTGCCACACTGCTCTTGTGGCCAGAAAGCACTGTTTGGGGATGAGTGTTTGGGTGCAGAGCAATGCCAGGTGCTTAGGAGCTGTGGGCATCTAGGGTCCTGCTACCTGGTGTGACCAGTGTCACACCTGGAATCACTGGACAGTAACCTGGCTGGCTTCCCCTCTGCAGAGGACACCTTCTCAGGGTGATGGCGATTCTGTGCTGAGAGCTGCCAACGCCCCCTTCTACCTAGAGTTAGGAGAGGAGACTGAAAGTCCCCTAGGATGTCTCATGCACTTTGGTCTGAGTCTGTGGTCACTGGTCAGTGTCCCCAACCTTTTGCCACAAAGCATTCCACTAGGTCCCCACATCTCATCCTCCCAGTCTCTCCCTCCACGCAGGGCTAGTCTCTCTGTGTTCTGGCTGCTTTTCCTTCGGGCTTTGTCCCCTGCAACTCTGGCCTACTATGATGATGTCCCCAGCGGAGTGCATTGGCAGCTCAGTGACCTGTCTTTGCACCGCCCACCACGGAACCGCTGGGGCTTACCCGTGTTGGCGACCCCGGAGCCGACTGTGCTGCAGAACCTGCTGGTAGGGCGACTTGGCGGGGCCTGCCAGGGTCGCGGTGGGGCCCAGAGCCAGTGCCAGAGTCAGGGTCAGCAACTGCACGAGGAGCGCCATGGAGCAGGAACACACGCGGACCCACGACGAGGAAAGCCCGCGCGGAGGCGGTAGCGAAGTGAGAGCGGCTAGGCAGTGCGCGTTGGTTTTAGTAGCGGGAGGGAGGGAGCGGCGGCCGAGGGCGGGGAAGGGCGGCCGGCGCCTCCCAGGCCAAGCCACTACTAAGCACCCGCGCCCTCCTGCACCGCCCAGCCTGCTCACACACCCTCCTCCCACTTCGCACTTGGGTCCAAAGGAAGGCGCCCTCAAGCTTCATTCTTTCTTTAAGTGTTCATGCCTGGAGCCCAAAGATACCTCCCTACCAGACTGCAGGAAGACAGGGGGTCTGTGCTGACTCCCACAAGCTTTGGCCTGTCAGACTGGTCTCTGCCATCCAATACAGATGCACCAGCTATGCTGATACACTGTAAATGAGGAGCACATATTCTTGTTGACAGAGAATAGAAAAGTGAGGAAGGGTGGGGCTCACACCTTGGCAATCAGGAATCCCTCACCTGGCTTCAGTAAAATCTGTGAATGCCAGATAGATGCAGCAAAGAGAGGGAAGAGCTAGGAACATGCCCTAGAGGAGCTCAAAGTATGCAAGCAGTCACATAGTAAGGAGGTGAGTACTCACCCTAGCACCCATTAATCACCCTCCCTTTACCTGGTTCTACTAGCCCCAGGGATGAGCTCCCAGAGGTGGAGAGCATAGGCCTAGCCAAGAAGACACCATGGAGAGAGGCAGCTGGGGCCTTCCGAGTTTGGAGTAGGCACCTGCCTCAGGCAGAGTCTGATAGCATCTGCTTTTAGATCTGAAGGCTGACTAGGATTTAGACAGGCAAAATGAGGATGGATGAGAGGACCCAAGCTATCCAGTTGACTGAAGCATGCTATGTAGAGTAGGGCAGAAGACAGGAGTACAGCAGGGCCCAGATCCAAACTGAGAATCCTGCCAGTGTTAGGGAAGCAAGCAAATGGCACAGCCAGTGTCATGAGCAGGCTTTGAGAAGACCAGATAAAATAAGGCAAGATGGGAGACAGAAGGGCCCGGTGAGCAGGAAGGGACCACGTAGGAACTTGAGCTACTGTAGTAAAGGTGGGGATGGAGGGAGAAGTGATGGAGGGATGTCTAGGAGATAGTAGTCTCAGGGGAACATATGAGCTACATGTGATGGCTAACTTCGGTTACCAGCTGGCTTAGACTGACAAATGCCAGGGTCATCAGTGAAATCCAGCTCTGAGTGTGTCTACAATGGTGTTTCCAAAGAAGATTAGCCGAAAGGGAAAAACCTGTCTTGAATAGGGATGGGATCATGCCATGGGCTGCAGCGCTGGGTTGAATAAAGAAGGGAAAGAGAAGGTAAGATGAGCATGAGCAGTCTCCATGCTCTGCCTCATGATCTGCAGAAATGTGAGCAAGCAGCCTCTACTTCCTGCCTTCCCAGTCACAGTGGACGGCATCATCTGAACTGCATGCCATTTTAAACTGTTTCTTGTCAGGTCCCAGCAGTGAGAAAAGTTACTGATACACTATGTACTGGGAGACAAAGAATCAAGGATGAGTAAGGTGTTTGAGATTCAGGCATCGTGATGGCGGCTGCTGCTGTTTTTCATATGAAGGGCATGGAGACAGGTATACTCTGCCAGGGAAAGATGAGTAGCTTGGGACCTGACGAGTTTGAGGTACATGTGATTCATCTCAGTGGAATGTCTACAGACAGCCTGATCCAGGGCTTGAGGGAGGGGTAAAAGATGGAGATTCAGACCTGGAAGCCATTCTCCTGTGAGGGGACACGGAGCAAGAGCTAATCAATGATTTGCTGGAGGGAGATACCAGCAGAGAAGAGGCTGACAACCCAGTGGGTAGAGATGCATTGGGAGGAGGGAGGCCTTGATGGAGGAACTCTCAACAGAGAGAAATGCTGTACACAAAGCCGGTCCAAACAGCCTCTGCTCTGCTAGAAAGCAAAACACAGCTCTGAATTTGAAAACTGTCTGGTCTAGGATGCTGGAAGACACCCATAGAGAGTCAAGTGCAGACCTGATCCCAGAAAGCATCCCTCAGGCCAGGAAAACGCAGTGTTAACTTGGGAGAAGAGTCTGGGAGGCACGTTCCACCTTCCAGTCCAGCACCCCCATCTCTGGCGAGATGGAGGGGGGTCTGAGCAAGGCTAGTGATCTCAGCCATCCTCACTCCCCTCTATAAAACTAACATTGGATGGCTCGAGTTTTTCCATGAGCTCAGTGAGGAGATCACAGTAATGCTTCAGTTACTGTTTAGATATTTTTAAAAATTCCACCACAAGCTCCACACCACCCCTAACTATAAAAGGGAGTAATGTAAACATACCCCCCATGGTAGTAGCTGCTGCTTCAAAGACGGGTGATGTTGCTGTGTGGGGAGGTCCTCTAGCCCCATGACCTGGAGCTGCCAGGGCAAAACACAGTGCTTTCATTTAAGAACTTTTTTTTTTCCTTTTCCATGTTAGAAAATCTAAACACAAGAAAATGAGGCTTGTTTGGAACAATAATTACTAGACTTTTTCCAGGTACTTTAGAAAAATGACCGCTTTTGTGTTCTGTGGCACATGCAAGATCACCAAAAGCTATTTGAAAACAACTTCGGAATACTCGACAATGAGCCTTCGGAAGCAGAAGACAAACCAGTGTTTCCAAGGAGCTTTTTGCACGGGATCCCGTGTCTGTGGGTGAGAGGTGGGCATCAGGCCAACTCAGGCCTGGCTGAACTGCTCCCAGCCCAAGTGCTTGGGCACCAAGAGAAATCGTCAAACCTTTTCCAAAGGACACTCAGCCTCACTAGCCTGCCCCCTACACAACCTAGAAGGGATAGTAAGACATATTTTGCACAGGATTTCCAAGAGCATATGTATCAGATCTGGGAACTGCCATTTCTTATGTCATACACAGTGTGACATCATGTAGGGAACATAGGCAAGAAACAGCCCCATTTACTACAGTTAAGGGGTGACCATGGTGCTATGTGGGATTCAACTTTCCAGAGCTCTCCCTCGGCCTTACCACTCCTGGTGTGATGTACAAAAAGCAGCATCCACACCACTGGAGAATGTGCTAGAAATGCAGACTCTAAGGCTCTCTTCATACCTATAGAATCTGACTCCACATTTTGACAGGGGCCCTCTGTGATGTTCCCTAGAAGGCCCGGCCTATGGGGTCATGTTACATAGGTAACCTTCAGGTGAGGGCAGAGTATGAGTCAAATGATTGACCCAAAAGTTTTCAAATAGCTTTTGGTGATCTTGCATGCAAAACAACCGCATAGGAAAGCTCAGCTCATGTTGAGGTCAGCATCCACTGTGGATGACCATCAAGATGTGACCTCCAAGTAGCCATTGCTCTGGGTCTTGTTGAGAGTCAGTGTCCTCTACACACTGAACAGGGAGAGGAAATCAGGCTCCAAGTCATCTTCTGTTCTCCCTCCCGCTTCCAAGACTCTGAGGGGGCTAGGACAGACCAGAGTTTGTGGTGGTAAGATCTTAAAACAAAGCCACAGCTTTGGACTTCCCAGCTGATGGGAACAGCAGCTGCCACAGCCTTGAAACGGCAGTAGGGCCCCAGGTTTGCTCTGCTCAATGACTCGCTGTGTTCCTCCCTCCTCCAAACACTGGCTTTCTTCAGGAGAGTTTGCCAAATGCTACTTGCTGGTTAGAACCCAAATTTGTTTTCCAGGGAAATTGACTTTCATAAAGAGAGCTTCATTGATTTGGCACAGATCTAACCTCTGAGAAGAAGCCAGAAGCATTCCTGGGGCTGCTTTAATTGCCTAACCTCAAATCCTTTTGCAGAGTGATGCCCACAGATGCCGGTTTGCTGGCTTGGGGGACCAAGCTTACCCACACCATTCGGCTTCCCTGGGTGTGTTGTCCTTTTCTCCAAGGCAGGCAATGGCCCCAGAGAGCTGGATAGCACCAGGTGGCCATGCATTCCAAAGTCCAGGAAGCCACCCAGCTCTCTGGGGTGACATATCTTTTGGTTACTCTTGCCGATGGCACCATTCAAGGTAGGAACCCCTGTGTGTGTGTTTGCCTCTCCTCCCTTCCCGATCCCGTATGTCCTCTGTGACCAAGACAAAAGTTCTTTCCAAATTTCTCCTCAAAGTTTCTGTTTCTCTGTAACACTTGAACACCCAGACTCCTCCTCTTATTGACCCACAGCCAGCTCCTTAACATCATCTCCTACTCTACCCCCTCACCCACATTCACCAGCGTCCTGTCTATCCCAACCGCCAAACACTGCTCTCTTAGACCCTCCTGACAGCTACTATTTGTGGAAGAAGATCCAGACTGCTCTGTTCATTTTTTCCTTTCAACATACAGAAAAAGGAGCACAGCTTTATTACAAAAAGCTTTATTATTACATTGTTACAAAAAAGTAATTACATTTTTACAAAATAATTATTACAAATAAGCTACGTTATTACAAAGTGTAGGGGAAAGACTAGCTCAGTGGAAAATCCATCTGTATCACCTACAGCAAAAGATCTCATGACTTACTTCCCTCCTCCTGTGCACTCTACACCCAAGTCCCCTTCAAAATTATTCCTCTTGATTCCCCTCATCGGCTTGCCCACGTGCACCGCTGTCAGTTCCTGCTGGCACACCTCCTTCTCTCCTCCCACACACACTTCCATAGCTCCAGCAGCTTCCCCATGCCCTTCTTTGTCTTGTGCATACATATTAGCACTTTTATAACCAACTTTACCATTAAAAAGTTTTGTTCAGGCAAATGACTTAATTTTTCTGGACTGGAGCATTTTCAGCTGGCTTCCCTTCCTGGGTTTTCCCACTTGACAGGGCCTCTCCTTTTGAGGGTGAAAGTCTGTCTTGACAGACAGCCTGTGTGTTTGCCCAGTGGTCTTTTTATACACCCCATAATAAGACAGCATGGAAACAACCTGATATTTATGGCCCATCAGGGGCCTGCCCTGCTGAGTTTTGAAAGATCTTGTCTAGATCGTTTTTGGTGTGTTCTTGCTGTTTCCAATGGAGAGGCCTGGACCAGAGAGGGACTTTGGTGAGATTGCTTAGGGAGCCACTCGCCAGCCTGTCTAGGACTACACTGTCCTGAGTGGCCTCTGGCTCTGGATACAACTCTGAAGGGCTCTAAGGAATGTTATTCCTGGCTTCCTCCCCTGACTGCCCGCTGAAAACACCCCATACAAGCACGAAGGAGTGGGAGTCCCAGAGTATGACTCCCTAAGTCACACACTGACTCTGGCTGGTCCTCAAAACCACAAGGAAGTAAGTCTCTACTTCCTCAGTTGCGGTGTTGTGCCAAAGGCAAAGGCAAAGGCAGACTGGAGCAATGGTGACTGCCAGCTCTGTGGCAGCCATTCTTATAACTGAGTCTCAAATCCTAAGAATGCTCTTCTCCAGGTGCCAGCCACTCCACCCCAGAACACCCCAGATCTTCGAACCATGCCATAGAAGGGGATTTGTGGAGGAGAGGATGGTAAGATTCTGTCATTGCATTTTTGCCCAGCCATGAAAGGATAGAATTAAATCCCATACAGAGAGCCATATGAAAACCAATTTGGACTATTCCCAACCCTCCATTAACCACACCCAGTAAGACACTAGGCCCAGTCAAGAAGACAGGATCCAAGGGCAGGTCTGTCGATATATCTGCTAGCTGCACTCTACCCCTCAATTTCACAAATCTCCCCCAGCATCTTCCTCCTCCCGTTCCGTTCATGGGGCTCCAGATGAGTCATTAGGACATGAATGAATACTGAGATGCACACAAGCCACACGGTGTCTCATAGTGAAGGGCACAACATTTGTAGTGATAAAAGAGGACACAGATGACAGACTTGGATTATTGTCTCTGAACACAATGAAAACAAAGGCCAGCCTCCATGGTCCTTCTAGGCTGTATGGAGGAAAGACATCCCGAGAAAGATGGCAGGAAGAACCAGAAGAGGAACATCAGAAATGGACATGCTTGTGCCCAGACAGAATGCTGACCTGTCAATGGATTACCAAAGACATGCATTAAGCCATCCCATCCTTGAGAGAATCCTATGGGTTGGTACTGTTGTGTTCAGTACTCCACACAAAAAGAAGTCAAGGCTGAGAGAATCAAAGGAACTCACAAGAGTGTCCACAAAGCCAGCAAAGTGGAATCAACATATGAAGAGAGCATCCCCCCTGTCCCAGCCTGCTGTACTCCAAAATACCGTACAAGCTTGCCATGTAGGGAGTGGAAGAATACTTGTGTGTGAAATCCTCAGTGGATGTGTGTTGTGTCCTGGTGTGAAATTACAGGTGCCCATGGCAAGGACTGTAGCATCAGGTCCATGGAAAATGGCAAAGTCCCTCCCTCCCCTCAAGGCTTAGAGGGATAGAAAAGCCTTCCTTGGGGAGTCTAAGCGTGAATGTTGACAGTGTGTGCAGAAAATGTCCATCATTAACTTTCTCTCCCCAGATGTTCATGCCTAAAGACTGCTGCTCCCTTACAGAGATGACTCCTACAGACATTAGTTAAACCTGCCTGAGTTCAGCTGTATGCCATAACCCCACCTACCTGTTCAATTGTGTATAATCACCACACTGCAATTCCAAGATATTGATTGCAGTTTCTTCATCAAAGAGTCCCATTCACCCAATTCCAATTTTCCTGTGTGTTTGTCTTTTCTTCATTCCCTCAATCCTCCCTCCAGTCAGGTCTATTCCTGGAGGAGTTGTTCAAAGATGTACCCTTCTCCATGTATGGTGGCTTTGTAGCTTTGAAACCCTATCACCTTCTTTGCATAGAAGTTCATTGAGCAAACCCTCCCAGCTTTCCAAAGCCACTCTAGTGAGAGAGGGAGCTTTGGTAAGGAGATTGGGAGCCAAGTGAACTCTCCTCCAGAGTGAAACGGGCCCAGAGCTATTGGGTCAAAGTTCAGATTCACCTCAGAGTCAAGGTCCTCTGAATTAGTGTCCTCAGAGGCAAGTGGACCTCACACAGCAAGTTCCAGGCCAGCCAGGGCTACACAGTGAGACCCTGTCTCAAATAAACAGCAGTTCTCACCAGTACATGGCCTCTATTCCCAGCATACAAGAACACTTCTTATCAGTGGCTTAGCGAGTCTCTGTGGTCTGGAGCGTCCCAGGCTCATCAGAGCAGATTCTAATCAGCTAGCTACTCTGCTGGTCCCCAACTGTGACTTTCTGCCCCCACCTCACAAACCTACTGCAGGTGCTAACTCTGAAGCATCATCTAGAATTTCAACAAAAAATAAAAATGTGACTGAGCAGGTTGGAGATGCAGCCTGGTGATGGAGATCTTGCCTAGCCCTGGGTTTGATTCCTAGAAGTGAAATGAGGAAGCAGCTACTCACCTTGCAGGGCAAGGAGGGACTTCATCTTTAGGTCTGTACTATATCCCTGGCGTCTGCTGGACACCTAGGTAATTTATGACTAATATTTCACTCTCTGTATCTTGGGGCCTCTTGGAGGGTAAGTCCCCCAGTCCTCACACCAGGGATTGTCTAGGCCCCAGGCAATAATTTATTGCCCTAGCTTGAAAGAGACTCTTTTAGTTTTTTTTAAACATTTGCTTGTTTGTTTGATGTGTACGCATGGCTGTTACAGGGTACATGTCCAGGTTGGAGTCATTCCTCTCTTTCTACCATGCTGGTCCCAAGGATGGATGCCAGGTGGGACTCAGGCCTCAGGCTTGGTGGTGAGTACCTTTACCCCTAAGCAATCTTGCCAGCCCTCGGCTTCCTAAGTACACACTGGCAGGTGCCAGCCAGCCTCCATCATCTTGCTTAGACTGTCTAGATCCCTCTTTAGCTTTCTACACTTAAAGCACTAAATAACCTCTGACTGTGGCTAGGCAGAGCTATTTTCCCAGTGCAGTTCACTCTGGAGAAGGACTCATACCTGTGAAGCAGTCGCCATTACTTCAAAGCACCCGAAAATCGCATGAAATAAGAAGTGAAAGGTCCCAGTGAAGGAAGTGGCTCACACAGCCCCATGGATGTGCCACAATACTGTGCCAGGCACATTGAAAGAAAAAACTTGGAAGACTTCATTTCATTACTGATCAAGTATAAGTTACGTGTATGAGAATTAGTTAAACTAATGGCATTGTCTAACACTTAGAACATCAAAGTCTTCAGACAACAAAGGAGTTACCTCATTTCTAATACAGCAGCCACATCAGGGGCTGAGCTGATCCTATTAGTCAGTCCTTTAAAAAAATGTCCTGACAGTTTTCAGAAGCCAGCACACTCCAGAAAGCAGGCCTTGATGGGGTCTTCTCATCTGCCTGAGCTAGCCTGTAGTGGGCTGCTTCCAGACAGGAGTGAGTCATGCCTGGCGGGAGGCACTCAGCCCATAGAGCCAGACGCATATGCGATGAAATCAGCGCCTAATACAAGGCTCTACGCAAAAGCAGCTCCTAAGGGAAGTACCAACCACATGCCACACCATACAGCTGGTGTGGGCAGGGAGGGGGGCAGGGGTCCCAGCATCTTCCCAGAAGAGGTGATTCATCATCCAGGCAAGAGGAAGCCATGTCAGCAAGGTAGACTGCAACTCCTCAGGCAGAAACTGGAGCCAGGACTGCTGGGCTGGCTTTCTGGTTCTTGTTAGTACTTGATAATTTGGGAGGCTCAGGAGAGCCCAAAGAAGTCATATTTATACATACTTATTCTGACTGGCCAAAAAACAATGCCATCCTGACTTTTTACATTAAACCATCTTTTACTCTTCTCCATGGTATAGCATATACTCAATACCCCGAGGCTTGATTCATTCAGTCTTCTCAAAATTAGATCTGATTTTTCTTTGGGCCACTTCTCCAAAAGCAAGAAGTCCTAAAGTAGGCCCCAAGGACTTGTGGATCCTGCTGTCATCTGCAGGACCACCAACCAGCATCACGTGTTGGTGCTGTTCAGGCTCCTGCTGAACTTTCTGGTTGCTTGCAGTTTCAAGGAGACAAGGAAGGATAACAAGTGTGCGTCTTTGTGGCCTGCAAACACCCAACTCTCTCTGTGTGACCACATCCATTAAGTGCAAATTCTACTGAGCCCTTGGGACTACGAAGCAGAGTCAGCCAAGTTTGGGAAAGACACGGACCTCAAGGCTGGGCTCACAAAGGCTTGGCGTGGGGATTAAAGTACAGCATGATGTGCAGCTTCAAACAAGTGTTTATTTAGATACAAAGCCCACCAAAGCCCCCCTGAAATAATATGTTGTGCCATTGTGAGTTATTTTTTCCTTTAGTCTCTGTACTTATACTGGAGACCCACTTATCGCTCTAACCAGTGAATTAAATAGAGCTACAGAAAGGAAGACGGCAGGGTCATGAGACCCTGGCTTTCATGCTCTTCTTTCTTCCTAACTGATTCCAGATGTGCGGATTGGCATGGTGTCAGCTCTGAGACAATAACGAATGGCAGTCCTTTCCCAGCTAACAGCAAGTGGCTACTGGTCCCAGCAGCAGGGTCTATGTGTTTTTCTTTCAGAGGTCTCACTTGGCTGGAGGCATTGGCCCATGTTGAATGTTTACCTGGCATGGACCTTAGAAAAGATGGCAGCAAGCCACAAAGACCATACCACAAGATGTTCCCTCCAAAAGAAGGCAAGCTTCTAAGAAATCCTAAGCAAGGGTCACAGTGGGGGCTGGATTTGGGGTAGAAACCTCTTATTGTGGAAATGGCACCAGGGAAACCATTAGCTCAGGAGCCTGTCCTTGCTGCAGATGAAATGTTTGTCTGTTCTGTGGTCCAGGATGGAGGATGCAAGAGAGGATTATTCCGGATTGTGAATGTTTACAAAAGTCAACCACATGCATGAGACAGAATCAAGTGACTGGGGCCACCAACAGGCATAGGAAAGGATTCGGTAGGGACAGGCCTGCTTTCACGAAAGGGGTTCTCTGGAAGTGGCTGGATCGGCTTGGCTCAAGTGGCTGGTCTCCCTCTCTGAGGCAAGGTAAGCCTTGAGCACCTTGGTCTATGAACCAAACCCTTCACGTGTGGGTCAAAGTTTTGAGGCCAATTAGCTGAGTCTGGTTTCCCACATTGTACTTCGGTTTTCCCCTGGACTTCAGAGTCTCTTCTGTGTTTTCACTCACTGGGCAACTTCTTTTGGCATAACCACAAGAAAATCAGCACTGAAGGTGGGCAACTGGAAAACACACAGCTTGATCTGCCTTAAGTGTGGCCTTCTTCAGCAGAGGGGTCAGGAGTTAGGCTGCCGGGATGGGATGGCACCACCAACCCTCTGGATCCAACCATGAGATTGGGATGGTTTGGCAGTGTGAGAATCAGCTTCATGCTCTTGGGAACACAAGAAGCTTTCCAGGAACATCCCACAAATCAAAGATTCTGAAATATCACAGAAGGTCTTCATTTTGGATCTTAAAAAGAATATCCAGTCCCAGTTGGCTTTGGTTTGTTGGTAAACAGGGCTTATTTTCCTGAGTCTGTGAATTTTGTGGGCTTGAACAGAACACCATGAAGGGTGTGAGCTGGGGTGAGGGTGGGGGTTTGGCAAAGGTCACTTTGGGGCAGCAAGACAAGCTGAGGCTGTCAGCTGAGTGACTGGATCTGACTTGCTAAGAACAAGCGAGTGTGAACAGACCATCCTGCCCTCTCATCCCCACTGATGACTCTGCTTTTCTCTGGTCTGGGACAGCAGATGCAGGCTGAGACAAGTCACAGCATTACCATTTACCATTACTGGCCCAAAGCCCCAGCCGGGGGATCAGTGGGCATACACTCCCTTTGCCCAAGTGCTCCCAGGTAAATCCTGATTTTGGAGTCATGTGTGAACATCAGAATATTGCCTCCTAGGGATTCATGCCTTAGGAGCCAGCAGGTGGGATTCTGGTAGCCCCTGTCTGGCTAGACTGGGTTTCATGGAGTGCTGCCCAGGCCCAGAGAAGACACAGCACAAGTTTCCAAGAGGCTTCCTTTCCTCTTAAGCTTAGTAACACTTACTGCCTGTTAGCTGTGATGTTGCATAATTGAGCAACTAGAACGGTAAACACAAAACTTAGAGGAGAGATTCTTTATGTTTGCCAGGTATATGCCATTGTCTAGGAGGGCAAGGAAATGGGTGACATCAAGTTCAAGACCAGTAAACATTTATCTCCACAGCTAAAGTTAGGGAAATCTCAGTTCTCAGAATCCAGCGTGCCTTCCACTTGCCTCCTACATTTTAGTTTAGACAATTTTTCTCTAGGACACCCTTGTTGGTGACCTTAACCTGGTAGGTACCTTCCACTGGCCCTGTTGGTCCTCTGTCACCATGCCAACCAGTGGATTCCTATTCCCCTTACTGGATCACTAGTTATTACCCTATTCCCAGAATTCATCATCAGCTCATTATTTGTTTATAAAGCTCCTAGCATGGTGGGCCTGAAAGGCCACTGTGGTCCTACCGTCTTCAGGGAAGCTTCTCAGAGGAGGCATGTCTTGAGATTTTCTTTGAGAAAGTTTGAAAAGGGAAGACAATGGGAAACATGAAGCCTAGCTGCATCATATTCCCACTCCACATGAAATTTCCATGGGAACAAATGTGGGAACCATTGCTCTTAGCAAAGGGGGGGGGGTGCTCACTTAAATGGACCCTCCTCCCATGCCAGGAAGGTTTCCAAGATGCCAACTATGTTAATGATTCCTACTATTCAGCTGAGTGGGCTGCAAGCCAGGCTGCTTCTTGGGATATCTCATCTGATCTTTCCAACAACCTTGCTGAAAAGAGACACTTGTCTTCATTTTTACAGATGAGGGCTGAGTCTCAGAAAGGGTGGGGCTTGGCCAGCACAACATAGGGACTGAGCCAAGAATCTTAGTTGGGGCTGTTTGGCTCAAAGTCAGTGGTCTTCAAATATATTGCTTATAAACCTCCTCAAAGAATTGACCTTATTGTACATTTAAAAACTTATATATAAAGATTTATATTATATATTTAAACAATTGCCTAAAATGCTACAGCATTATATTGAATATGTACAAACTTTATTTTTTGTCAAAATATTGGAAGTGTAAATTTAGTTAATATAATTTATGAAAAAAACTCTGCCCTATTTCAACTGCATCTACTCTCTGTCTTGGGCAAATTATTAATCTCTTATAGATGAATATTCTCTGTAATTGGAAATAATGGAATGAATAATGGAACAGGCTGTTGGAAAGACTGGATGAGCTACATGTGCAAGGCTTCTCATAAGAGCTGGTTCACACAGCTGGATATATGTGGGCCACTACTGAGTGATCTCACTGTGACAGCAGCCCTTGCTGTCACACTGGCCGGCCCAGACTTCTTTGGGCAAAAGCAGCATGACTTCCATTTAATTCAAATGAGCATGTTACTACCTGCCTTCCTGACAACTGTCTCATTTAAAGAGTCTAATTCTAGGGAGAAAGACAAGTCTGTTTTGCTAGAGACCGCCTGGACTGCACCAGGTGCACACCTTACCTGCTTCTGCTGCGGATCCTGGAGCCTGTGCTGTCTCCCTGCCTTTGCCTGGGGCTCTGGCACAGTGCCTGGCATGGTGGTTACAGGGTAGTCTTACTTTGTTAAGGTGAGGAGGAAAATGGGGAAGAAGTGCCGGTGGAGAGGAGGGGTGCCCTTAGCATGCACTCCAAGGACCTGGAAACGGATTCTGGTAAGGTCTGCGTACATCCTCTGGAGCTATTTTAGAGTCTCCATTTGTCCGTAAGTACCCAAAGTACAGGGGACTGAAGCAGTCCTCTCTCGGCTGATCCCAAGATCTGCCCAGTGAAGGAGATCAAAGGTCTTCTTGTTCTGTCCTCCCAGGAGCAGTTAGATTGCAGTCTGCAGGCCATAGACTCATCGCTATCACAAAAACAGTCCATGGCCCGGAATGCTAGCATCCCTTGTACATTCTCGAGAAGACCCACCCTCTGAATCGAAGCTTAACTCTGGCTTCATTTTGGAGTCACTGATCACAGGGAGTTCTTAGACACCTGGCACCTGGGCCATATCCCAGACCAACTAAACTAGAATCCTTAAGAACCAAGCTGACACACAGTTGTGTGTGGTGGTATTGTGTTCCCCAAAATATTGTGCACCCTAATAAACTTATCTGGGGTCAGAGAACAGAACAGCCACTAGATACAGAGGCTAGAAAATGGTGGCACTCACACCTTTAATCCTAGCCTTCTGGAGGCATGGATCTCTGTGAGTTCAAGGCCACACTGGAAACAGCCAGGCGTGGTGACTCACGCCTTTAATCCCAGGAAGTGATGGCAGAAAGGTATATATAAGGCATGAGGACCAGGAACTGGCTGGTTAAGCTTTAAGGCTTTCGAGAAGCAGTTCAGCTGAGATCCATCTGGATAAGGACTCAGAGGCTTCCAGTCTGAGAAAAGAGGATCAGCTGAGGAATTGGCAAGGCAAGGTGGCTGTGGCTTGTTCTGCTTCTCTGATCTTCCAGCATTCACCCCAATACCTGGCTCCAGGTTTGTTTTAATTAATAAGTCCTTTTAAGATTCATGCTACAGTTGTGCACACTCATTGGATGGAGTGTGATCGTTCAGGACACACACACAAAGTGTGGTATCAGATGAGGGATGAGGCTGGCCAGCTTACATATAAGGTAGAATGTGAATCATTTCTTGGTGTTGGTGTTGTGAATATGAACCTCCGTCCCCAAAGGCTCACACATGGAACAGCTGGTCCCCAGCTGGCTGTGGAACTTAGGAGATGGGGTCAAGCTGGAGGAAGTAGGTCCCTAGAGACATGATTTAGTTGTACCTGGTCTCCAGCCCCTGTCTCTCTCTCTGCATCCTGTCTGCCCTGAGGTGAGTGACCTCTGCCACGTGTTCCCATCACTGCCACGTGATGTTCTGCCTTATTGTGGGCTCAGACTCACAAGTCACGGGCTCTGGACTGAGACCCCTGAAAACAGGAGCCCAAATAAACCCTCTCTTCCTTGTTGCTTGTACCTGGTCTGTTGTTTTAAACTAAGTCTCTGTCACTCTATTTACCAATAAAGGCTTGGGAGTCAGATGTTGAGGTGAAAACCTGCTAGCTCAGAGAGGCCAAGCTGACCTTCCTTTTTGGCCAGAGACCCACCAAGAATGCATCTCTCTAGCCATTCCAAACCAAAAAGACCAAGCAACTCCAAGCCCCTCCCTACTCCTTCCTGTGTGTCTCTCTATTTGTATTCCTAGCTCCTCCATATTCTCTATGGCTAACTCCTATCAACTAGTTGCTGGCTCCACCCCCTGATCCAAGGTTGATTTTATTAACACAGGTCATTTTGTTTCAACAAATCTGACTAGTACAATTGGTAACATGAAAGAACATCTCTGCTAGCTAGCAAGCTACCCTGCTGTGCCATAGAGTATTAGGAGTCACCTCTCCTACCCACCTCCATCTCTGGACCTATTAGCCGTCCTCCCAGCTTCTGGTAACTACAGTTCTACTCGGTATTCCTGTGAGATCCATATTTCAGCCCTGATATATAACTGATGACATGCGGTATTTGTCCTTGTGTGGGAACTGTCCAGTTTTGTTTTATTTTGAAGTTCTCAGGTGATTCTAATGTGCAGCCTCAGCTGAGAACCACATCCTCACCTAGGCAGCCACACCCTCATGCATCTGCTGTATCTCAATGGCTCTGAGCCTCTAGCCCTTTCTCAGCCACAGCATGGCTTCTCTCTTCTCCCTAGACTTCCCCTTCCCCCACCCCTCTCCTCGGACTTTCCAACCCAGTTGAATGACTCACGCTTCTCCAAACATGCCTCCATTTCCCACAACCCCACCCTTGATCCTCATTCTCCCCATCTTATGCTCACTTTTGATGACCCTCCACGGGATTTCGCAGCACACCATCTGACATTTTTCCTTATGGCCCTTATGCTTTTTCCTTTCTTTCCCCCTGTGGGAGTCTGTGGGAGTCCAGCTCTGACCTGCTCCCACTTTTTGAAGGGTTCTTGGTGGGAGGAGAGAGGAATGAGGAAATTAGGTAGAAAGATAGACCTAGACGACAAGGAGAAAGACAGACACAGGATAGATTCAGGAGGTCCCTGGGTCAATACCCAGCTGCCTAGGTTTATTCAAAGGGGCTTTTAAAACACTGCCAAGGGGAGAGGCAAAAGACCTCCCCCTTGCAGGATCAAAGCACACTGTACAGCCAAGTGTAGACCCTTCCAAACACCTGGTAACCATGCCCGTGGTCAAATCATCCCATTATGCAGCCCTGCTGGGTAAAGCAAGCTCAGAGTCTCTGGCCCTGAGTAATTTGGGCCCCCACATCCCGCCACACCGTTTTCCCACTAGGCTGAAGGCTGTGAGGACAGAGTGAAGGCCCCACACTTGGCTGTGCACACAGCAGCTACCATGGACACCCCTTGCCCTATACCTCATCCAGGTGGAAGACAGGCCTAGCATGACTGGGAAACCTGGGAAAGGCAGGTAGGGAGTGGCCAGCTCACTTAGCAGCACACTAACTTGTTTCACTAAAAGCTGTTACAGTAGTGCTTGTCTGCATGCTGCAGGCCCTGGGTTCAATTCACAGTATTAATGGGGGGAAACAGCTCTTTTAAAATTACCGTTCTAAAGGGAGTAGGCAAACCTGACATTAAACAAATTGCCCTCGTTCCTGCAACATAAAAGTTTCTGTCATATATATCAGTTAACACAGAATTTTAAAATGGGCCTCTCCCTTCTAAATAATAGCTTTACCCTTTGGTGGGACAAGATGGGTTCATTACCACAAGTGGCAGGAACTGACCACCAGACTTCAAAGGAAACATCCTCCAAACCCCCAGTCACCGCCCGCAGCTTGCTCTGGCAGCCTGTCTCTGGTTTCAAGACAAACTCATGATAAAAGCTCTTTTAGTGTAGAGACTTGCTTCTGGGCTTGGAGTCTGCCTCTCCTTTCCTTCACAGTGTGGAAGTCATCTCACAGTTTGCCTATAAAAAACAAAAAACAAAACAAAACAAAACAAAAAAACAGGTAGCATGTAGATATTTAACATGAGAAGCAGCACACAGGGAGGGGACCTCGCCTGGCCATCATTGGCATCCATATTCCTTCAACGGTTTCCACTCCTAACACTGCTATGCCAGGCCACATTGCAGACAGGGTCAGGATATGGATCTGCACAAATCACATTCAAGATCAGATTTGGGTCTTTGGGGTTGTAGGCGAATGGTAGGATTCAATCATTAATTAGCTTCTCAGCCACAAATCTTAGGCACAGAAAGAGTGTTAGAATGTGCTTTCCTGTAGGGACACAGCAGCCAATGAGAGCAGATCTCTAACTCAGAAGTGGTTGGCCTCTGCTCCCCTCCTGGGTGTGCAGTGTGTGGCCAGAACTCCACAGGCCCAGGTTAGAACAGGACTGACTTATCTAAAGTGATTAGACACCCCACACACACATACACACCAAGTGTTAGGCTTGGAACAGGCTTCAGAAGCTGCTGGGAGGCAGCCCAAGAAGACCTTGAGGAACACGCAACCATGTGTCACACTTGGCTGATGACTAGCACTCTGAAGGCTGCTCCTGGGATCTCTGTGCAACTGGCCTCAGGCCGGAGCCAGGCGACCTTATAGACTGTCTAATTTTGGCTTAACTTTAGTCTGTATTTCCACAGAAGCTTCCCGTGGTCTGGGCAGGTCCAACTCCATTCAAACCTAAATCTCCCCCAGGGACTTCAGTCCGAAGGAGAAAAGAAAACAGGGCTTTCTGAGCCAAGCAGAGAAACCTGTTTCAATATGCCTATACATTCACCTCTCCAGAGATGAGGCAATAGTGAAGAATCTACATTAAGAATGGTGCTCATTCAAAAATAAATGTCTAAGAGAATTACACCTGGAAGTTAGCTAAGAACCCAGAAGTTTTTGTTTTGAGTTTAAAATTTCTGTTGAGGCAGACTAAGGGGATGGCTCAGCCAGTATGGTGCCCAGTGGACAAGCACGAGGCTCTGAGCCCAAGTCCCCAGCATCCAGGTAAAATGCTGAGTGTGCCAAAACATGCCTGTAGCCCCAGCTCTGGTGGTGGTCAGGGAGTCAGAGACAGGAGGAGTCCTGTAACTTGCTGGCCAGCTAGTCTATCCAATCAGTGAGCTGAGTTCAGTGAGAGGTCTTATGCCAAAAAATAAGACAGAGAGTAATAGAGAAAGACACTTGGCAATGACCTCTGGCCAAGGTCTAGATGCACAAGCACATGGATGTGCACACAAATTTCTGATGAGAGCTGCAGTTTTGACATTTGTCCAGAAAAGCATGAATTAGACACACGAAGAAGAGGAACAGCTTACCAAATATCAGCATTAATTCCTGAGATTCCATCCAATTGCACAACATTCTACTTCCTCTTCCTCAATGAACATGAGCAAGCAATTGTCTGAAATGTAAAACTACAGCGAAGACTAACATACCCTTAAAATGTAAGTGTGTGCTCTCATGTGCAGAGAAAGGCATACAGCATTACAGACAGAGCTGAGAGAGTACTCCTGTCCCTGATTTCATTAGAGGTTGGAGGAAGCCACTTCTCAAGTCCCTTTCTGTTTTCAAGCCCACAGGTTGATAACGATGAGTTTACTTTTAAACCTTTGACTAGAAAACACCCAGACTAAATCACTCCTCCACAGGTCTTGGAAGGATGGCCACCAAGCCCACGATCCTCTTTCCTCCATTAACTGTAGAATGTTTCTAATGCACACATGTGAGTACTTAGACGTTCAGATAAGCCTCCCATTAGCGATCGGTATGCATTGCTTTTCAATCTCCCACAAAAACAGATTTAAAAGATTATCAGATAAGAACTATTTCAAAGCTTAGAGCAAGGCCTCTTTTTGTACTCCGAACTACCTTATTAGAAGGATCTGTCAAGTGCTTTGGGCTATGTTCTCAAACTCCCAGGCATATTTGTTGGGAGTATGAAGTCCTGGTAGCTTTGCTTTTATGGTTCAGGAGTGTTTCCTGGGTGGGCGGAGAAAAATGGAGTATCCTAAGTTGTTGGTGATTGTGGATTAGAAAATAATTTATCAAAGTAAAGAAAATACAGCCGAAACCACTGCTTGCTAACTTGAGGTAAAAGGAGCCAATGTCTTGTCTGGGCTGTGTCAACTGAGGTATGAGGGTGGACTTCCTCATCAATGAAATAAACTGTGGGGTGAATGTGGGCTTGCCAGGGTTTCAGAGGGAAGAAAACGATTCCATCTTTCCACCCATTCCATACTGTTTTCTGTGCAGGAAAACTTTATGATGTCGATTTCAACTGAGACAAAGTCAGTTGCTAAAATAATTATTTTATTGCTGTGGATGTCACCTAGAATAGTAAGTCCCATTGTTCAGAACTGAATTAGGTTATCAGTGTGATGTTTGCTTTCCATGTAATACAGAATTGAGAAGTATAGTGTATCCCATACAGAAATGTTCTTTGCCACTCACTGATGCATCTGCCAGCCAATAAAGATGCGAGGTCAGAGTTCTTTCTTCAGCACTGTTTTCCCAATAGTCCCTAGAGTCAATTAAAACAGATCGCACAGGAAAATTAAATGTCTATTTGGTAGAGCTTAGACTTATAAACACCTTTAAAGGCAGAATATAGTTATGATTACTGATGATTTTCAAAACATTTTGACACCCACCTTTGGTAGTGATGTGCCGTGTCCTTAATTTAAATGTGCTTCTTTTTGCTTGGGCTATAGCTCTTGGAGACCACTTGGACCTTGGGGCCAGTCCTAAGCACCGACACCCTATCCCAAGGATCTGCCAGCGTAGTATCAGTTTTCAAACATTACTAGCCTGGGCATTAACTTTACACCCACCCATCCCTATAATGAAAAGGATTAAGAATATTCAAGTAATCTACTTGAGAGTGGTGGGACGTCTGCTCTTCAAGTACAGGTGCTGCTGTTCTCTTGCTCCTCCGTGTACCTTCTGTTGCTCCATTGGTGTATGAGGTGACGTTAAAAGAGCGTCACTGAATGTTTAGGGCACTGAAAAGGCAGCTTCGGAATCTATGCGTCTTTGGGAGTTTTGAAGGAATTTGACTCCTTGGAGAAGGGGCTGCCGTGAGAG
This sequence comes from Peromyscus nudipes, assembly GCA_902168325.1. Classification (NCBI taxonomy): domain Eukaryota; kingdom Metazoa; phylum Chordata; class Mammalia; order Rodentia; family Cricetidae; genus Peromyscus; species Peromyscus nudipes. The sequence goes on along the minus strand of CABHPH010126417.1, from coordinate 16,381 downwards.
TTTGAAACTGCACCTGTGTGTGTGTTTTTAGCAATAAAGCATGAACTGAGAAAGAACTGCAAAAATCTGTTTTAAACCAAATGCTACTCAACACATGTGAGGTCAATGAAGTAGCGGGACTGCCCGTGAGGAGCCTTTGCCAGTGATGTCCCCATCCAGAGTCTCATTTCTGCCCGGTCAGTGCCTAGAGCCTCTGTGTTTCTGAATGAAGCTAGTTAGGAAAATCACGGAGGAAGGCATGAAGGAGAAAGCCTTCCCAGAGGTGACTTGACCAGCATTGCATCTTGGAGCCACACAGTGAGCTCTGGACGAGAAGGCAGCTTCTCCTCTCTCTCCTTCCCCACCCCCATCCCCACCCTGCCTCCCCCTCCTTTCCTTGCCTCCTCCCTTCCTCCCCTCCCCTCCCCTCCTCTCCTCCATCCTCTCCCCTCCCCTCTTTTCTCTTTCTGCCCCTCCTTTCCCCCACTTGCTCTTCCCTCCTCTCCTTCTTCCCCTATCTTACCCTTCCCCCCTCCTCTCCTCTCCCCTCCCTTCTCTTCCCTCCCCCTTCTTAATCACTCCCTTCTTCTCCCTCCTCCCCTCCTCTCCCTTCCTTTCTTCTCCTCCACTCCCCTTCTCTCTGACGCTGGGGATGGCGCCCTGGGCATCACACATGCTGAGCTCCACCTCCACCCAAGTACTCTTAGCAGTCATCTAACAAATAAAAAAGAAATGGGTGAAATTTAGTCCTAACTATATATTTAATTGAAGCCAATGCATTTAAAAATATTTCTTCAATATAAATTAAAAATTTAAATATTATATAGATAGTCTTCAATTCTTTTTTTTTTCATGCCAAATGTTTAAAATCATATCAAATTAGACAAGGTATATTCCAGGCACTACCAACCATGCCTTTCTGGAAGGTTTCACATTGGGCATCACAAATATGGACAAGAAGGTACTAGGAGGGAGGAGCAGAAATGAAGAAAAGCCCCGTGCCTCCTGGCCACTTTGGCAAGGTAAGCTGTTGGGTATGTGCAAAGAATCCCTTTCTAATTTTCAAGGAGCAATCATAAAATATCTGAGTTATTTCCAAGTCAATCTGAGTGGATGGACGGTTTCATTCAATGGCTCCTCCTTTGAACCAACTGATCTGATTGTGTAAGGCTTATCTACACTGAGGAGGGAGGAGAGAGGAGAGAGGAGAGACAAATGGAAATGCAGCAGAAAGATACCAATGGTTGTGGGCCCCATCCACGTGAGTGAGATGGGCAGGGGCCAGAGCACAGTCATTCAGTGTTACTCATCTGGAATGTGGACACAAAGCCAGCACATCAATCATGAGCCAGAGAGGACATCAATCATAAGTTGGAATGGCTTGTTGGCCTTATGCAACAATGATCTGGAACCCTTGGAGGACCAGGCACAGTTTGGGACAGAGCCCAGCAAAGAGTAGTGCATACCATAATCAGAATTCAGGCAGCAGAGAAAGATGCCTGGGTGTCCAGACAGTGCAGCCTGGGGCTAATGCAGCCCAGCACTCTTCCTAACAGGTGGGAGTTAAGAACATCTTGAGTGCTGGGCAATGGTGGTACATACCTTTAATCCTAGCACTCAGGAGGCAGAGGCAGGCAGATCTTGAGTTCAAGGACAACCTGGCCTACAAAGAGAGTTCCAGGACAGCCAGAGCTACATAGTGAAACCCTGTCTTGAAAAACAAAACAAAACAAAACAAACAAAAAGAACTTCCTGAGTTAGCATGCCAAAACCACTCTGAGTTCATGAGGTTCAGTAAGAGAAATACCACACCAGCCTACAGGAGTAATCTCCCCACCAGGCCATCTTCCTGGTGATAAACTGAGTTTAAATCCCAGGGTCTCAGGATAATCACACAGAGCAGAGCCCTGAAGTTCCTCAGAACATCTGGGTGACACACAGAGCAGTGACAACATGAAGATGCTCCACGGTGAAGAGATGAGGACTCATTTGAGGCCTTGGCTTAGGGTACCCTGTCCAGATGGCACTGATAATTAGGCATGGGAGGGAGCTTAGAACATTTCAAAGAACTGATTCCAGAATGTGGGGCTTCCAAAGGCATGGGCAGCAGTTCCATTTGGGAGGAGGCTCTTCTAGGACAAGAGAGAATAAAATCACAAAAAAAAAAAAAATACAGAATGGGGAACATCCAGTGACAGAGAGGGTCTTGACATAGATTCCCTGAGGCACAATCTACCCCTGCCATGACTTTGGCTTCCAACAAACAGCCTTTCAACTTTCCCTAATTTGCATTGTGTTTATTACTCCCAATTGAAAGAAACTTGGCTAATGAGAAGTTGGTCAACGCCAAGCTTGCGGCTTCTTCCCTCAAGGAACCCACTCTGTTTCAAGGACACCTCTCTCCCATGAAGGAACAGACAAACATCCCGACGGCTGGGCAGGCCCGGTGCCTGAAAAAGACATCCCTCTTCCCTGGGTGCAGAAGGTGGGGGATGTAGGGAAATCTCCACACAGAAGAACAGAAGTCCCTGGCTACCAGGGACTCTTCTCAAAATGCCTCCAAGAACAGTCTCACCTGGACCCTTCCCAGGGCACCACAGTGGCCTCCCAGTGCACTAACAGTAACCTGTGGGATCTGGTCCCAGCCTGCTCTCCAACCCCAAGCCATCTACTCCTGCTCCCCCCCCCC
>CABHPH010126416.1:0-27426 GCA_902168325.1 Peromyscus nudipes | reverse complement strand
CCAGTCATAGTTTTCTGCATTTTAGATAGGAATCATTCTACTGCCTGTTACTTTGAATACTTCTACATAGTGATGGAAGGAAGTAATTTCTATTCCCTGAGTTCTTTCTCTTTGACCTTGGGTGAGTGAATTCATTATCTCCCTTCCCTACGTATAGAATGATTAGTACTACTGACTTGGCCAAATACACAGAGCTGCATCAGGATGAAATGCAGTGTGTTTCAACGTGCTTTGAAAAATAATACAGTGATCAAAGCAAGTGTGGTGACATATGCCTGTAATCTCAGCACCTGGGAGCCTGAAGCAGGAGCATCATTGGTTTCAAGTCAGCCTGGGTACATAGTGTAAACTCATCTCAAAGAGTCAAAGTGTGGTGGGTTAAAAAGTTCGGAAGGAACATTTGTTGTTACAACTAATGCTAGCATCTGAGAGTTTGAACTTTTAGCAATGTTATCGCTTCAGTTTCTCAACTGAGTAAGTTCTTGTAATGGACCACCAAACATAAGTGACACTAAAATAACCCCCTGCGTACACTGCGGCTTGGGATACAATATAAAGGGATGAACTTGCAGATTCAGAATCATATTAATTAGTTAAATCTCCCTGGTCTAGTAGACAGTAATAAAAATTAGAACGAAGCTAAGTAACTTTTGTTTTCTCATCATTATTATCAAATTAATTAATCTCACTTTACTCTTAAAAGTCCATAACAAACTTTTACCCTTGCCACAGTATTTAAGATAAAATTATGACGTAATTTTCCCCAAACCAAGAACAGAATGTATACTTTTTTCCCTATGCTGTTTAATGACTAATTCAGAATCAAAGACTTGTGAGATACAGTTGTCCAACACATAGGAGACCCTGGGTTCTTTCTGTTCCCAGCACTGGAAACAACCAAACAAAGCCTCCCCTGCCACACACACACATGAAAAATAAACCCAAGAGACAAACAAGGCATAAAAGGAAATGTAATGAAGTTCTCCACTGAAAAAGAGGAGACTGATCTTAAGAGCCATTGCCTATGTGTTAAGTTTTTAGGAAGACCCCATGTAGGTAAAGTCAATAAAGGAGCATATGAAACTAGAAATTCTTCTCAGAACTATTTTACTTCCATTTTTACTATTTAAAATATTGTTGAAGGCATCATAGACTTCTTAGTGAACATCAATGAAGTTACAAATATCTACATTATAAATTATTTTCTACTTTCATTAAAATAACAATTATCAAGATTTAAAGTTTTATCACATCTATTCCTTTTGGGTCCAGAGATGTCTTTGTAAATTCCTCACAGAGCTGGCACAGTAGTGCTGCCATGAGCCTGATGGTGACTGAGTAGGTATAAACAAAACTTCCACCAGGCATGGTGGTACACACCTTTAATTCTGGCACTTCAGAGATAGAGGCAAAGGCAGGTGGATCTCAATGAGTTTGAGGTCAACCTGGTCTACATAGTAAGTTACAGTCCAGCCAAGGCTATATGGTGAAGTCTTGTCACAAATCAATCAGTCAATCAATCAATCAATCAATCAATCAATCAATCAATCAATCAATAAACTCCCCAAACTTTCTTTTTCTTTCTTTTTTCTTTTTTGGTTTTACTAATGAATTTATGGAAATCACATAAAGTAAGAATGATTTAATTAGTACAATTTATAGTACAATTTATAGTACCCATTGTGTAATGGGTCAAAGAATAGAGAATACAAACACAAACTGTTAATCATTAATGAAAAGAAAATGTGAACTCTCAAGCCCACATTTTTTTTACTGGCTATGAACTCTTTTTTTTTTTGGTTTAAAATTAATTTTATTACTTTTTTTTCCAATGCTATTTATTGAAGGAGGGAGGAGGTCTTAAATACAGGCTTACAGCACAATGGGAGAACCCCCAAGGGCAGAAGTTCGATACCGATGTTTTACAATCTTGCATCAAAGCTGTTAACGCCCATTATTCAGGATACACAGACAAGAATCTTTCCTTAAGCATTCAGGAGGGTGGAACCTGGCAGGGAATTAGCATAGGGAGGATATCAAGGTCAAGGTCAGCAAGCAAGGCAACAGTTACCCAAAACAGGGGCCAGGGCCCTACAGGTCCCCCTTTTACTAAAAAATGAGTCAAGCCCATATTTTGATCTTTTCATTTTCAACAGAGATTCTATGTTCAATCTGATGCACACAATCAAAAACAAAATGGTTGTTGTTTTTAGACAAGGTTTGACTATTGTACCTCAGGCTAGACTAAAAATCTGTGATCCTAGACTGGAAATTTGTGATTCTCTTGCCTCACACTCCTTGCTGCTAGAATTTCTTCTATATACCACCACAGCTACCTAAAGTGGATAGTTTTACATAATGACTCAGTTTTGTTTTTTCAAAAGTTTGAGGCATAATTCCTTTCTATTATAGAGGTCTTCAATGAACTTAGTATTTGCACTATAAAGTTGATCTTTATGTAGACATGTATTGTTACTTATATACTCCTTTGTTCACATTGCCAATATAGCAATAATGATGATAGAAATCCTTATTCTTATTTTAAACACAATTGTTTTTAAAGATTTTTCTGTACTATAATAATTAAATTAAATTATAGATTAGCTCTATCATGTTTCCATCCATGTATGTGTTTATTTATAGATTTTTTTATTTTATTAAATTTCTATTCATTTCACATACCAACCACAGATTCCCCCACAAACTTTCATAGTAGAAAGTTCTTTAAAAGTTTCAATTCATGAGACAGTGTGTATAATAATTATTTATTTTTAAAATAAAGTTGAATTGTGGCATGTTCTAAAGAACAAATCACCATCAAATAAACTGCCACCAATAAACTTGAGAAGAAAATGCAAACATATTAAGTAAACCCACAAAATTTTAGTCTTGGTTGAAAATTGTAGAATTTCATAGCCAGAGATTTTCCATTTTTCTCCTATCAATTTACTATTAAGTATGCATGGAAGCATCTTGTGATAGAGTGAGAGAATGGGGTGCTAGGAAAGAAAAATGTAATCTTAAATAGCATTTAACACATGGTGATTACTTGTTCTTGCAATTCACTATTGATTTTTGGAAATAACAGTATGGTATTACAAGAATTGATCTAGTGTAATTTGACACTCTTGAGGAAGTAGTAAAATATGTGGATGGAAGTCAATGCAATGAGTCATTCCATATTGAAGACACAGTTATGGCAGTTAATGATAGAGTTAACAATTGCCTGTTTGGATAATGAATATTGGGGTCATACTTTGTTCTTACATCAGCTGCTCTCAGTAAGCTGGGCCAATGACAGCAAGGCTGGACCCAGATTTTCTTTCCAGGTACAAACCTATTTTAATTTTATTCCTTAGGAGCAGTAGTGGAACAGAGGAATTGGGTTGGATTTGGCAGCTACTCAGCTGTGCAAGTTTGAGAAAGTCATTTAACTACCTTGAGCCTTGAACTTATAAAGCAGAAGAAAATAATGACTACTTATCCATCAGGATTACTGTGAAAAATAACATAAAATGGACATAATGGCTATGTCAGGCTGTGAGTAAGCAGTAAGTGCTAGGCATTTTATCCCCTTTCAGATTAGAGGTTTAAGGTGAAAGTAAATAATCATTGATGATTGTGGAACATGTACATGGTTTGGTTCAAGCTGACTGAAAAGTATACTTCAGATTTAGTACATAAAACCACACCAACACATTAGTTTTGAAAAGTTATAGATCTATATGTGCTGAATGCTCTCTTCACCTGGAAAATCTTCTTCCTTCTCTTCACTTTTAATGAAACTTTAGTCATATTCAGCCTTTTGTCTTTTGTCATTTAGGAAGTCTTTTCTGATGCCCCAGTCACTGTGACTTCTCTTTCATATTTATGTACTATACAATGTACCCTCTTTTAAGATGCCCAGGACGAACTGCTGTAGTGTGTAAAAGTTACAATTCTCTTAATAGCCATACTAGTTGCTAAGCTGTGTGAAGCTTGCACAATTGCACACATATCTTGTGTGTGTGCTCATTTGTGTAGGTGCATTCCTCTATGCATCCTTGTGTGGAGGCCTGATATTGACATTGGCTGTTTTACTCCATCACTTTTCATCTTATTTTGGGGGAGAGAGTGTTGTGGGATATTTGTACTGTGTGAAAATATATTACTGTAATTGGTTTAATAAAGAGCAGAACAGCCAATAGCTAGGCAGGTGGTATAGGCAGGACTTCCAGGCAGTGAGAAATGAAGTAGCAGATGAATCTAGATGTGTGTTAGACGCCAAGGGACATGGAGGCAATTGGACATATAGAATGAAAGAAAAGTAAAAGTCAAGAGGCAAAACGTAGATTAATAGAAATGGGTTAATTTAAGTTATAAGATCTAGTGGGACAAGCCCAAGCTAAGGCAAAGCTTTCATAATTAATATATCTCTGTGTTGTATGGGAGCTGGCTGGCAGGACAGAGAAAGACTTGTTACATATGGCGCCCAATGTCTGGCCATGTACATCCACATAAGGATGAGAAAGCAAAAAAAAAAAAAAAAAAAAAATTTTGAACACAGAGTCAAACGCAACTTCTTGACATGGTTTTCTGGTGACCAGTGTCTCTTGGGTAGGCTCGGCATACAGAGGTGCAACTCTTTTAAGAGGTTATCCTGTGCAACAGAGCTGGGACAGTAAACATGGTGGGTGCCAATATGAGGTTAGGCTCTCACAGAACTGAGGGGGCGGAGCCAGTTGCCAGAACTGTGAGGAGGCTGGTGTGGCCATTTTAAAAGTTGGTCTGGTTGTCAGAGAATGCTACAGACTTGCAGAAAGTCAGGTCTAGATCAAGAAAACCTTAAACAGGTAGAGTATGCTTAAAATTGTGCTTAGATGCTAAAGAAAGATAAGAAAATGGATATAGATAGTCATATAAAAAATAAACAATTTAAAAATAATAAAGTCTTTAAAAAGAGAATAAAGTGATGTAAAAAATATAAGCCATGAAGGGATGGAAAATATTATAACACAGAGATTTTGAACCTTACATGGTGCTTTGTTAATTCTGAAATTTTTGAATACTAATGAATAGGGAATGACAGCTGCTGAGAGACATTGGATTGTGGAAGGGAATGCTGAACAAAACCAGTCTATATACTTTAGAGATGTATTAGCTTCAAAATGGAAGTTGGATAATGTGTTGTATTGGGGAAGAGGTTATTCCTTTTGTTTCCACAGGAACTGAAAAGCTATGGATCCCTTCAAATTTAATTGAGATCAGATTTAACCAGGAGAGACCTCCTGAGGATCTTGGCTACAGACACTACGAGGGAAAAAGCCAAGAAAGACTACAAAACAGGTGATGTACAAGCTGGTTCCTCAGTTTTGGGAACAGCTCTGAGACTGGATGAGACATGATAAATCTTGTTAGCTACAGAGTCCTCATGACTTATTATTACATGCCATCCTTTCATAGAAGATGGATAGAGGTTTGATTATACAGTCTAAATGGACTTATAAAGTTGGCAGATGCTCAAGCATTAAACAAAAATCATTGTTAGCTGACTTATACACACTGCACCTTCCATACTTGTGTTAAACACAGATATATATGTTACCTTTAAAATTTTATTTGTTTTCAGAAAAGAGGACCAGACACCAATAAAGACAAGTAGCCCAGGTAATCCAGCCTCTCAGAATGCCTCTATTGTAGTTTCCTCAAAATTTTGCATCCAGAACAACTTCAAAGCTGCTAGCTGAGATGGTCTAGCCTCATAGACTACTCCAGTCAGGACTTCAGATAAGCCCAGCACTTTCCCATTATAGACTTGATAACAAATGATACAGTTAGCTCTTTCAGGACTTGTCCATCTCAGTTTTCTCAGAGTTCCCTAAAGATGCTGTCACCCCAGAAAATGGGAAGCAGTCTGAGAACATGATACCCACATTCCCAAGAGGTCGGGTGGGTGGTTTTTGGTCATTTGGTAGGTTATGGGTGTTTGTTATTATTTAGGGGGTTGGTTACAAGTTGTTATTGTTCATGGTCAGGAAAAAACTGAACAAAGAAGATTAGATTTAGGGATCTCTTTCTGAAGGGAAAAAGGGGAGAATATAGTATAGAAATATGGGATAAAAGGGTGGATTGTTGAGTCTACTTTTGAATAACCACTAGTCTCAAATATTTTACATTGGTATGGATTTTTGTATATTGATACAAATTTAAGGTTATTTTCATTATGCTGCATAGATATTCATATTCTTTTTTAAAGTTATTGTGTCTATAAAGCTCATTTAAAACTGTAATGTAAAGTTCTAGTCCTTAAAAGCTATAATTGTAAACCATTTAAGATAATTTAAAAATGCAGATTAGTAGTTAGTCATCTATAACAATCAAACCTATAGCTATGTTCTGTATGTTTTCAAGGTCATACAGAGATACATTTTAGATAGATATATGGTCTTCAAAAGCTTCAAAAATGTACAAAATTTAAAATTTAAAATGTTCTAATAACCTAAGGCTCTTCATGACATGAGACATGTCTGGCTCCTGGCAGCACCAATTTACTTCAAAAAAGGATGATGGGCATCGAAGAACCACCATATGGAGTTTGCTTTCTTTGTGGCAAAAGTTAGCCACTGGGCAAGAAATTGCTCTTGCCTCAATGGCTGACAGTACGCTGTCCAAATTGGACAAGCAGGACACACAAAAAGCAACTGCCAAACTTTGCCAAGACAAGACAAAATTCCTGCTTCACAGAAAGGTCTGTCAGGTATGCTAGGCCTGTAGGCCAAAGATGGATGCCCCAATGTTGCAGAGGAAACTTGTGTGACTGTTCAGGCAGCCAGATGTCTCTGGCATTTCTATAGTTTTGGAAGTTGTTTGCTCTGCACTTCCTGTTTACTCAGGTAATATTATATCCTTCTGAGTCTCCGATGGAGTTCAAGAGGAAATAGTTACAGTTTTCTTTGTTACCAAATTTAGAAAGGAAACTCACAAAAGTGATAAAAGGTATATGAGACTGAGAGACTCAAAAGGTTAAATCATTTATCTAAGAAATGTTTTGAGGTCTGAAAAGATAGTTTTGTGTTGGAAATACAAGCTAGGATAGAACGTAAATAGGTACAAAACTTTTGACTCACCAAGATAGGATAGATAATGGATTATTTTCTCTGAATTTGGCAAATACAGATAGACTGGACATTGTAAATATAATTCTTACCTGATAATTGTTCTTATTCCTATAGTTTAGCTATCCTAGAGTTAAAACCTTTCCTTTTTATTTAAACAAAAAGGGAGAAATGCTGTGGGATATTTGTACACTGCATGAGGATATATTACTGTGATTGATTTCATAAAGCGCTGAATGGCCAACAACTAGGCAGGACTTCCAGGCAGAGAGGAAGGAAGTAGCAGATGAATGTAGGCAAGCATCAGATGCCAATGAGACATGGAGGGAGTCGCACATATAGAATGAAAGAAAGATAAAAAGCCATGAGACAAAAAGTAGATTAATATAAATGGGTTAATTTAAGTTATAAGAGCAAAACTAAGGCAAAGCTTTCATAATTAATAAGTCTCTGTGTTGTTATTTGGGTGCAGACTGGCAGGGCAGAGAAAGACTCATTACAGCAGAGTCCCTTACTGAACCTGAAGACCACTATTTCAGCTGGAATAGCTGGCCAACGAGCCTCCAGGAGTTCTCCTGTCTCTGCCTTTCCCGCAGAGGGTGCATGCTGCTGTGCCTGACTTTTACACGGTTTCGGGGAGCTGAACTCAGGTCCTCATATGTTTACATCAAGGATGTTATCCCCTGAGCTACCTCTGCAGCCCAAGAATTTCTCTTTTACTTTTGAGATTATAATATAATCACATAATTTCTCCCTTCCTTTCCCTCCTTACACATCCTCCCATATACCCCTCCTTACTGTCTTTCCATTCATGTCCTTTGTTTTCATTAATTGTTGTTATATGCATGTACATGCATATATACATTTTCAAAATAACCTTGATTTTCGTTTTACACAGCATTGACTTCATTTAAATTAAATTAAATTCTGAAAGTTCCCTAAAATTTTCAAAATATTATGCCTTAATGATATGTATGTCATTAAGTGATATGTATATCACTTGTCCACAAATCCCCTCCATCTTTAAAAACATATCATAAAAGGGCTAGTTTTATGGCACTCAGGTTCCAATCCTGTTTTTGTTTTATCATGAACCAATTTGTGTTTACTATAGTAAAGCATGTGATCTGCAATAGGCAGCTGGTTTATTATAGAATATGTAATCCTGCCTCAAGAAAAAAATATAAATAATCCAGACCAACGATTCTCAAACTGTTTTCCTATACTTGGATTCAGTATGGGATGAAGTTTACAATTAAACCAAAACCAATTATCTTTTCTGAATTGGCTAACTAATTAAAGTGCACTGAACTGACTTAAGTTTCCATTTGTGCACTACACTTGAAAAATTGTGTTATTTACTGCTTAAAAAACAATGCACAGAGAATGGGCAGGTTAATATTACTGGTCAAGTCTTAGAGCACCTAATCACATCAGGCATATTTGACTCATGTGTATTGGGATAATTTCAGCTGAGATGTTAGTTTGAAAATTTTTTAATTAGTTTATTTATTTTACATCTGTGCTACAGTTTTCCCTCCCTCATCTCTTCCCAGTTCCTCTCTTTTACCCCTGCTCCATTAATTCATTCCTCCTCCATTTCTGCTCAGAATTTTAAGATGTCTTAACTGTGCAAGTAAACCTGTTTATGCTTTTTGATAGAATTAAATATTTGAGCGTTCTAAAATGTTATTACTAACTTCCAGGGACTCTGACAAATTGTAACTTATGTTGACTCCCATAGGTTTGGATAAATGAGACACAGATGGAGTGCCTGGCTGGCTTCAGTCACAGTGTCAGGAGACGGAGGAAACAACTTGCAGAATGACAGGGTATCCTTTCCTGATGATGTCCTACAAAGTGACTGAGAACACTGCAGATGCTTGTTACATTTCTAAAGTAAATGGGAGAAGGGTGGATGGAGAGTCTTCAAGGTGTCAGGTAAGCATCCTTTATCTTCAGAAGCTGTGCCCACAGCTCAGGCATTAGCATTATACTTGCTTCTTAAGAAGCCTTGCTAAGTTTAACTCTGGGAAGGACTTCCCATATTGTCTGGATCCGTCATGTGACAATCTAATTCCTTTAAATTCTTAGAGAAAAAAAATCCTTCAATTTAAGATGTGATTGCTGCCTTGGTAAGAATGTTTTGAATGTTTTCTCTGTGTTGGTTTTCCAATACCATTTTGAAGAAGTGTAGCTTAGAGAAAGGTGCATGGAAGGGGTCACAAAATGTATTTTTAGTTTTACTGTGACAATATTTCCAAACGAGAGTCTTTTAGAAGACAGGTTGTTGTGGCGTATTTATGAAGGTGTCCAAAATGTTAGGAATATAAGATGGACTGATTTTTAAACAATATGTTAGTTGCATTGACACATGCTCAAGATACTTTTCAAACTTTAAAGTTCTTTTGCATTGTTTCTGTGAATAAGTAATGGTGTGTGTGTGTGTGTGTGTGTGTGTGTGTGACAGACAGAGAGAGAGAGAGAGACAGAGAGACAGAGAGACAGAGACAGAGAGAGACAGAGACAGAGAGAGACAGAAAGACACAGAGAGAGAAAGAGACAGAGAGAGACAGAGACAGAGAGAAAGACAGAGAGAGACAGAGACAAACACAGAGAGATGAGGGGAGAAAGAGAGATGTTCCTGGGGGTGGAGTGCGTTACAAGGTAGTAGAATCTATTTCTCACACATTCCATTTGGGAAGTCTACATTTCATTTTTCTGTTTCACAGGTAAGATGGTTATGTGCATAAATCAGGATAATTAAGATTCTGAAACAGTAATAATAATAGCAACTACAATGGGAATATTAATAAAAAGATGCCACTGTGGGAAACATAGGCTCCAGTTAGGAACTACATTTCCTACAGGCTTCTGTTCTCTACCACACAATCTAAAAATATAAATCATTTCTAAAGCTTCTAGGACAGCAGAGCACAGATTTGTAGGGCACAAACAAACAAGTGTGCACATTTGCGGTGCCCTTTGAGAACTTGAAATCTTATTCTTGTGACCCCAGGAAGCTGGCCAAGAGGAAAGGAGAGGAAAGGCATACAGGGTATTTGTCTTTGCATTTGGAAATGCCTCTGATCAGAAGAGCTGGGACAGTGTCTGTGCTTTTGTGGGAACTAGGCATGTGCCAGTGGAGGAGGCAAGATCAAGAGCAGTTTGCTCTTTCAGGGACTTCAAAGCCCATTCATTTGAAGATGTGGCCATTACCATTTTGGCTTCCTCACTGTGCCTTGGATGGCCCTGCACTTTTCAAGAGGAAAGCCTTGCTGGGTTGGGGCCAGTTAAAATGTATTCCTTGAAGTGCAATGTCCCAGAAAATATGCCCTTCCTGGCTGTGTTCTGTGATTATAGTCCCAACTGTGATCTTTGTTCCTATTGGATGAGTCAGATGCAGAGGTACACGGGGCAGTGAGGCTGGACTACTGTTTTCCTAGTGTGCTCTTCTTCCTAGTGTGGAGAACTGTAAACATAAGAACCATATCAAGCAGGTTCAGATTCTCTAACCTCAGAAGTCTTTCTTTTTACAGCACCAAGAGATATTAGGGAGAAAAAGTCAGAAACAACCAAATAAATATTATAGTTTTAAAAACCGACTTTGGCTGTTTATCCTACTCAGTCCCAACCACCAGTCCAACAGGACTAGGGAACTGTTCTAATCACTTGGAAGTTAAGTCATGAGACTAAGTTTTGCTCATGGGATTTAGGTATTTTCTGAGAATAAGATATACAGTAATTTTCCCATCTAAAACCAAGACTCAAACCAAAACAGAACGAAGTTTAGGGCAGCACTCTAACCTTGTAGCTCCTAATAATCTATCTGCTTTATGTTGGGGGTTCTGAAGACTAGACAGAGGTGTGCCCTTTGTGAAACACAGAGGGCATCTGTCTTTTCCTAGGTCCCCAGATCTGAACACAATATCTAAACATATGTGGATTGAATGAGTAAATCAAGTCTTTGACAGCTTGTCCAGTCAATATTCATTATGTGATCTTGAATACATTTCTCTTTTGCCAAGTTCTAATCTCTCAGCTCTAACCATTTTGGCCTCCTGATCTCACACCAGGGAGTGACTATTTTGAATGCTTCCTGAGATAATGTCCACTCAACCCTAGAGATGTCTCAGGGTATCTTGGGCTGTGTGTCAGGTGAGTGACAGCTCTTCCATTGTCTTTTAAATTGAATATTTTCTAGTTACTATGTCACTGTGACTGTTGAGTTCATGTCTGTGTGCTTTAGTAAGGGAAGATAATAATCTGATATCCTAAATTTCTGCCTTTGACATGTGAGGAGTAGACACAAGCTCATCTTTCAGGAAGGCCTTTTGTAACTGTGATTTTATTCCAGTCTATTTTCTCAGAGTGGTCTCATGGGGAGATTATGGACACAGTGGCAGTGCATTTCTTTAAAGGTTTAGGAGGCCTCTGTTTCCCCTGTTATGACCTTTCTGGGGTAGTTTAAGATTTTCTTTTTTCTAAGAGGAACATAGATTTTTTTTTTACTCTAATTAATTTAGAACATCACATGACATCAAAAAGAATTCTTATGTAATAATAACTTTAGAATTATAGATGTAATGACTCTCTTACACAGAATATTTTTAATAATTAAAAGATGCTTTTAAGCTTCAGTTTTTGAAAATATCTCAAGTTTTGAAATTTAATGCTCACTCTAAAAGTGTGGGTGTTTGGTGAATTGTTAGATGAGAAAGCAACCCAAAGAGTATCATCAGGATGGGAAAAAGGAGCTTAGGAAGAAAACATACCTTAAACCCATTAACTAGTCCTACATCCCTTCAGTGGACCTTTTGTTAGTACATACTGTGTGCCAGAGATAGATGCTTGGGATCAAAAACCTTAACCTACCAGAGAATCTTTAAGAATGTGTTAAAGCAACATGGGTTTCAGTTTCAGTTTTTAGTTTTTAATATTTAGTTTTGGATATGTGATAGAACATAGATTAATATAAATGAATTAATTTAAGTTATAATAACTAGTTAGGCACAAGCCTAAGCTATAGGCTGAGCTTACATAATTAATAAGAAGTCTCTGTGTCATTATTTGGAGACTGGTGGGACAGAAAGAGACTCATTAATATGCCACCCAATGTGGGGCTCCAAAATTCAAACATAGGGCCTGAGTAAGGTAAGAAAAGTTCTGGACAAGGAGCTACATGTGGATTCCTAGTTCTGCAGTCTTGGTGGTGGGCCAGTTCTTGGTGGGCCAGTTCTTGGTGGTGTACAGAGACATGGCTTCCAGCAGTTGCCTGTGGGCTGGGACCAGCCACCAGTGCCATGTGCCAGTGCCATGCACTAAGCTGAGCCATGAAACAGCTGGCATAGTAGTTTAAGATTTGTCTCAAAATCTGATAAAAAAAATGATCAGAGAACACTGCAGGTGCTTAGTAAAGCCATTTTAAGACATGGAAAGCCTCTAAAAATTGACAGTATGTTTAAAAATGTGCTTAGATGCTGAAAAAAAAAAGAAAATGGGTATAAACAGTCTTAAAAATTAGTTTAAAAACAATAAAGTAAAGCCTTTAAAGAGAGAGTAAAGTAATATAAAAAAACTAAGCCATGTAAAGATGGGAAATATACAGGAAGTCTGGATCCTTTATGGAGTGTTGTTGACTTTGAAATTTTTAAATGCTAATGTTCAAAAAAGCAATAGCTGCTGAGAGACATCAGATTATGGAAGCTGATAAATTAAACCAACCTATATATGGAAGTCAGAAAAAAATGTTGCATTGGGTACAGGTTATGCCTTTGTTCCCACAGGAAACAAAAAGTAATAGTTATCTTCAAAATTAATAAAGATCAGATTTGATCAGAGAGACCTCCTGAGGATCTTGGTTACAGACATGAGGAAAAAATCCAAGAGAGAGTATAGGACTCTGATGTATAGGCTGATCTCTTGACATGGGAACAGCTCTGAGACTGGATGAAATATGATAAATCTTGTTGGCTACAGAGTCTTCATGATTTATTATTACATGCTATCCTTTCATATAACATGGGTGGGGATTTATATTACATTCTGGTTATACAGTCTAAATGGACTTATAAAATTGGCAGATGCCTTTTACTTGCTTAAACATAGAACAAAAAAATCATCTTTAGCTGACTTATACACACTGCACATTCCATACTTGTTTTAACACAGATATATATGTTTTGTGTGTTTTCAAAAAGAAAGGATCAGTCACCAATGAAAACAAGTAGCCTAGGTGATCCAGCCTCTCAGAATGCCTCTTGCAGTTTCCTCAAAATTCTGCATCCAGAACAACTTCAAAGCTGCTAGCTGAGATAGTCCAGCCTCATAGACTACTTTGGCCAGGACTTCAGATAAGCCCTGCGTTTTCCTATCACACAGAGACTGGACCAAAAAATATGATACAATTAGCTCTACTAGGACTTGACCATTATTCCAATTTTATCAGGGTCCATTAAAGATGCTGTCTCCCCCAGACAATAGGAAGCAGTCTGGAGAACATGGCATCCATATCCCAAGAGGTGGGGTGGTGGTTTTTGGTTATTTGGTGGGTCATGGATGTTATTATCATTTGGGGGGGTGTTGGTTACAAGTCGTTGTTGGTCATGGTCAGGAAAAAAATTGAACAAAAGAGATTAGATTTAGGGATCTCGTTCTGAAGTGAAAAAGAGGGGATATAGAGTGATGGTATAAAAGGGTGGATTGTTGAGTTTACCTTTGAATAACCACTAATCTCAAATATTTTATATTGGTATGGATTTTTGTATATTGATACAAATTTAAGGTTATTTTTGTTATGCTGTATATATGTTCCTACTCTTGTTTAAGATATTGTATCTATGCAGCTTATTTAAAAATGTAATGTATAATTAATAAATACAGGTTAGTAGTTAGTCATCTGTAATAATCAAACTTGTAGCTATGTTATGTGTGTTTTAAATGTTACACAGATATATTTTAGATAAAGAGGTGGTCTTCTAATACTTCAGAGACCTACAGAATATGGCATTAAAATGTTCTAATAACCTAAGGCTTTTCATGACAATGAGAGACATCTACTCCTGGCAGTACCAATCTACTTCATAAAAGGATGATGGGATTCAAAGAGCCTCCTTATGGAATTTGCTTTTTGGCAAAAGTTATCCATTGGACAAGAAACTGCCCTTGCCTCAACTGCTGACAGTACATTGTCCAAACTGGATGAGCAGGACATAAAAGAAAGTGACTGCCAAATTTTGTCAAGACAAGATGGGACAATCTTTCAAAATTCCTGCTTCACAGAAAAGTCTGTCAGATATTCTAGGCCTGTAGGCCAAAAATGGGTGCCCCAATGTTGCAAAGGAACCTTGGGTGACTGTCCAGGCAGCCAGATGTCTCTGTCATTTCTATAGTTTTGGAAGTTGCTTGTTCTGCACTTCCTGTTTACTCAGGTAATATTATATCCTTCATGGGTCTCTGATGCAGTTGAAGACTAGATAGTTATTTTTACAGTTTTCTTTGTTACCAAATTCAGAAAAGAATCTCACAAAAGAGGTATAAAGTGTATAAGGTTGGGAGACATAAAAGCTTACATTGTTTATCTAAGAAAACGTTTTGAGGTCTAAAAAGATAGTTTTGTGTTGGTAATACAAGTTTGGATATAAAGTAAATTAGGTACAAAACTTTTGACTTACCAAGACAGGATCGATAAAGGAATATTTTCTTTGAATTTGGCAAATACAGATAGGCTGAACACTGTAAATGTAATTCTTGCCTGATAATTGTTTTTATTGTATAGTTTTGCTATGTTAGAGTTAAAACCTTTCCTTTTTATTTAGACAAAAGGGGGAAATGTTGTGGGATATTTGTACATTGTCTGAAGATATATTGCTGTGATTGATTTAATAAAGAGCTGAATGGCCAATAGCTAGCTAGGAGGTATAGCAGGATTTCTAGGGAAAGAACAGAAGAGTAGGAAGAATCAAGGAGCAGGAGACATGAAGAAGACACAGAAGGTGCAAGATGGAAGAGAGGTAATGCCACATGATAGCATGTAGATTAAAATAAATGGGTTAATTTAAGTTTTAAGAGCTAGTTGGGAACAAGTCTAAGCTATAGGTTGAACTTTCATAATTAATAGAAGTCTCTGTGTCATTATGTGGGAGCTGGCTGGCAGGACAGAAAAAGATTCATTACACTGAGGTGATCAATGGTAAGATAATAGATGAATTTGGAAGGTGAAGCCCATATGATATTTTCGATGCCTGGACAGAAGGTATAAGGTAAAGGACATGACAAATGCAGAAACAGCAGATGGAGGAGAGATGAGAATGTTTTAGGTGGAGGAGCTAGCCTGTTCACAAGGTATGAAGATGAAGGTGGAGGCATGGCATGTTTGGGGAAAAAAAGAGAGAACTGTGGATTTGTCTAGAGAGGTGGGCAGTGGTTATAGCCCATGTCTACAGCTATTTTGTAGAAAATTTGAGGACACATACTTCTGTTAAATCTGTTTAGCAAAATGAATGTCAAACTGAGTCAACTTCATAAGACTGATGCCAACCAGTAGTGGGACTACCTAGTAGGGGCACAGCAAAACACCAGGGATTATGTGGCCAAAATCCTATAAAAAGCCTATCTATTATAGAATCGATATCCTTTTTCTATTTACAGGATCTTGGATGTACTTGGTAGAAGCACATGGCAGGGAGAGGACTTCTCAACCCAATTGGACAGATGTGGTAGTGTCCTGGTTTAGTGTTGATTACGATGCTTACTCCACTGAATCAATATGCAAGTGAAAAAAAAAACAGATATTATTTTGGAAAAGAAACATAGGATACATCTGATTTGCAACTGTTAAGAAAATAAGAATTTCCCTTAGTAATTTTCAATTAAGGCAGTACTATTGTGTAAATGCTTATAATCTTTCATCTTAGCCCAAGCTTTAGAATATATGTATATCTATGAGGCTAGGGAGATAGTCTGGTCAGTAAAATACCTGCCATGTAAGCATGGGTATGTGAGTTTGGATCTAACACACACACAGAGATAAAACACGTGCACCTGTACCCACCAGTGCAAGTGCACACCTCCCACTACCCGTGTATACATCACAGACAGAAATACACACATATACACATAATGCACACACATAAACACAACACATACACGCACAGGTTGCCATAGACTCAACATAACGTTGTGTAATCTATATTCTATTTTACCTGTCTGCCTCTCAGTGAAGGACTAGGTTTATATAGTCAATTCTTTATTTTTAGAAATATCCTTTTAGGTGATTTTTTTCATCTTGGTATCTTCATAATGCATTTTTAGCATACAATGCTTATTTCCATGAATATTTACTCTGTGGCTATTTCAAATTACCTGTGTTTTCTGTAGTTTAAATCTGTTTTTCACTCTCCTACTCTCTTCATAAATGGAGAGTGATGGGTAATGTCTGACTAATTGAGAAGGCCAGAATGGCACTTTGTGGTGAGGTCTGCACAGGCAGAGAGAATTGTAGAATCGAAGCCGGTAATTGAAGAAGACAGAGAAAAAGAAGAAAGATTTTTTTTTTAAATTTATCTAAAATGTGGCCTTCTTTCTTTACTTTCCTCTGCTTTTTATGACCCAAGCAGTCAGATGAAGGGAAATGTGTGGTTATCTTGCACAGGCTTTCTGAAATCTGAGCTTTGTTTGTTTTGGTTGTTAATGAATGATCCTGTTGTATGTGTTCTCAAAGTGAGGGGCAAATAGAATATCAAAGATAATTAATAAGTGTGGAGAATAAAGAGGAATGCTTATCTCGAGCTAGTCTGCAGGGCCTGGGTGTGTACTTATCAGATAACTGTCTTTAAGAATTACGTCTTTATGGAAAGTTCATATATATATTTTCAGGGGAAATACCTTTTGATACTGACTTTAAGGTCTTATTATTTTTGGAGATGTCAGTAGAAACTGGTAAGAGATTCTGAGATGAATGGTAATTTATTAGTAACATTTTTTCTGTTGTTGTTTGTTTGTTTCTAATGAATGGACACACTGTGAGGACGGAGGACAAGAAATACTTAATCTTTAGTTCTTCCTGTAATTGTTCTAATGGTAAGGTGTTGTGTCCATCACATGGATAAAACATGTGCTGACTTTACTTCCATTCCTTTTGTCCTCAGGGAAGAATGAAGAGCAGAAAATTAGGCAAAATTGCACAATGGCACATCTGTACTTAGTTTCAAGGCCTTCATAAAGTGTATGGGAATTATGGGATGGAAGCCACTGGCCATGGTCCTCCCTTACTACTGTCAGTAATGTTACAGAGTACTGGAGTTCTAGATGACCACCTGCAAAGGAAATCCAAGGATTCTGCTCTAGAACATATGGTTTAAGCGTATAAACTTCCAAATCTCAGGCAACAAATTGAAATTGATTGTGCAGACCAGGCAATGATTCTGGCATAGGAGACTTTTAACAGTGTAGGTGTAAGAACATCTTGGATCACTATAATAAATGCTACTTACTATTTTATAATTTGGCTTTAATTCCTCAGAGCCATCGAACCTCAATGAGAATGCAAAACTAAAGACTGTGTTTTTTAATATGTTAATAATGTGAAATTGTATTTAGAAATATTTATGTCCCATTTAGAAGTAGATTAAAGGCAGCAATATTATTTTTGGAGGCACCGCACAGTTACTGATCAGAATATCTTCCATCAGTCTTCAATTTGCTTCTATTCAGGATCACAGAGAAAGCTGCATTTCATAATGTAATTTGAGAGAGCCCACAATTTCTAAAACCCCCAAGGGAATGTTTCTGTATAGCAGAAGAAATAGACCACAGTGCTTGGGAGTCACCATGGTTGTCTGGTTGTCTTTCCTATTCTGTCCCTAATTAGGCTCTGGGAAAAGTGACTTTTTCTCACCCACTGTGACAGTTATGAGATTCTTTTGCTCAAATCACCCACAAGGAGAGCTTGGAATTCGTGTTCCTTAGACAGTTGCCAATTCCGCTACGGAAGATTAAATGCCCCTATCATACGTGTCATATCCTGCAGCTAACAAGAAAGAGAGTCAATGTAGCGTGGCCCCATCCCGGCGGCTGCTGCAGTGGGCCTATCAGCCCAGCCTAGGGGCCTTTCAGTTTCATGTGGTGTACCAGCCAAGATATTCGTCAAAAGATGAATAAGACTATCAAAGGGCTATCATTGCATCCTGGGATATTTAAGATTATGAACCCCCTTTTGTGTGGCTCTAAACTTCTATAGCAGGAATGTCTGGTTAGGGGCAGAGGCATTTGGCTTCTGGTTGAGTCCACCTGTTTACACCACGGAAGACTATTAAAGGCTCACTGCTTACCCGTGAAGTTGATTTTCAGCAAATAATCCTTGTATAATTTCTTTCCGTCCAGGATCTTCATTGCATCACAGAGCTTGGTGGTATTAGGACACAGGGTACGCTGCATTTTGTGCAGCGCATGTGCCATGGCATACACTGCGTTCACCACAAACATGATCTTGGATTCTTGCTCATAGTTGCTGCTGTCAATGGCCAGGTGCTTGTCGCAAACCCGTCTGTGGTTTCTCTTGTTCTGGAGGCTGCACTGGAACTTCTGCTCCCAGAAGTCCCGGAACCAGGGGTTGCGGTGATTGTTGTAGGGGTTGAGGCTCTGGAAGTAGCGGTCGAACTGGCGAACAGGATGGGATGCCAGCTCCAGGGTGATGGCGCCGTAGGCTACGTGCTCACTGCCCTTGACGATGCTCTCCTGTGCGCCCCAGCCGTCGCTGGCCACCCAGGTGAAGGAGGCATTCACGCGGCTAGCTGCAGCGATCAGCTCTCGTGAGTCGTCACTGCGCATGAACAGGACCACGACCCTCGCATTGGGCTTCTGCAGCAGCTCACGGATCACACTGTCGTAGGACTTGCGAATATTGGAGCGGCCCACCTTTTCCGCAGTGGCGATGCAGATGTTGCGCAGCCGGGCTTCCTGCTCGAAGGCCTCAATTCCTGTCTCCCCGTAGTCACCCTCAGAGGCAACAGTGGACACATAGGTCCAGTTGAAGAAGCGCAAGATCTCGGCCATGGCTTTGGCCTGGTAGAAGTCAGGGGGCACAGTCCTGGCAAAGTAATCATAGCGCGACTTGTCGCTGAGTTTGGCGCTGGTGGAGGCGTAGCTTATCTGAGGGATCTGGAAGAGCCTCAGCAGGTTTGCCACCTGAGCAGGGAGACAAGGGAAGTATCTTTTAGAAAAACTCAAGCAAATGACTATGCACAAGAAATATTTACACCATTCACATCTGTTAGCAGCTTTATTTTCATGTGGAGGTCACATGAGACCTTAACCAGATGTTTTCCTGGCTACCGCGGTTAGACATTAGGGAGCCAGTCCAAACAGGGAAGGGCTGGGTGAAAAATGAAAGGGCACCACAGCTGGACCTTCTTAAGCTCCATGCTAGTCTCTAGACTAACGAAATCTGTTCAGAGGTTCTGAACGTGGTTGTTTTAAGCTCCCGAGGTCCTGCTATAGCTCAGGCAGACAATGAACTACAGTGAAGTGGCCAAATTCAGTTTTCAGACAACTTGGCTGTGGTTGTATAGAAAGTGTCCGGGTGTTTCATTCTCACTTCCCCCTCTTTCGCTAAAAATGGCAGTCTCGGAAAGAGTTTAATTTGGGAACTGAGTGCCACATGGACGGTCCAAATTAGACATTTATTATCTAGGTTAAGCAAAAGAAAAAAAATTCAATTCTACTTAAATTCTATTCAGATCATTCAAAATTTTAGGTATATAATTTGATAAACTTCTGAAACTATGGTAACTTTTTCCTTGCCTTCTTTTTTCTCAAAATTTGCAAAAGGAAAGTATGCAGATATGCTCAACTTATTTTAGTTAAAAATTAAGTGAAGAAGTATTGATGGCATTGTTAAGGATGATTGAGTACTTTGAAATGTTTAAAGCCTATGCTGAGTAAAAAATTTAAATTTTTTACAAGTCAGTTATCAACATTTCACTATTTTTATTTATTGTAGGAGAAAAAGAGAAAGTGATCCTAGTTTATCAAGGAATAGTGCATAAAATGTTTTAAAATATATAATTGTACATATCAAAGTAGATTGTATGCATATCTAATAAGATATACATGATGATGCATGCTTTTAATCCCAGTGCTCAGGGGAAGAGGCAGGCAGATCTCTGAGTTTGAGACCAGCCTGGTCTACAGAATGAATTCCAGGACAGCCAGGGCTACACAGAGAAATCCTGTCTCAAAAAACAAAACAAAACAAAAAAACAAAGTTTTTTTTCTTCTTCCTGGCTTCCGAAAGGTTTGTCTTTCTGGACTTTAAATTATGCAACCTTTCATGTCGAGTATTTCGGAAGACTATACACTGGTATAAGTTTAGGTACTTTGAAAATTTTCTTCTGGCAAGTGAAGTTTTGAGTTTACACATGACATGCGGGGAGATCAGCTTGAGATGGGAAGCTCTGAGCACCACAGAAGCAACATGAAACAAAGGACATCTGAGTCCTGATTAATACCTATTTCATGTAGCGAGGGAAACCAACAACCAGGTTCACTCACAGCTACGCAGCATGTTAGTGGAGATCTGGCCTACTATTAAAAATAACACTGATATAGTCAGAGCTATCAAAAACCTTTCCCAATTCCAGTAACTCTCACTTAACTCCAGCTGGAAAATCTGAGACATGACACATCAAAGAATGGAGAAATAAGAACCTTAAGTGGAGCCGACTGGTTGAGGAATAGGTGGAATGTAACTCTTCTCTGCTAAGGACAGAATGATGTGCCTACACTGACTAATCGGAGCACAGGAATACCTTTTGTTTACTCAGGCTGAGTGCAAGGGCAGGTGGCCTGACTGGTACTGCCATTACACCTAGTACCTGACTTCACTGGATTTATGTGGCACTATGGCAGCCGTGGTGATGCAATCCCTTTCTGTGCAGAGACCTGATTGTTAAGTTTCTGGGTAGCACCAGAAAGGCCATTTCTTCTTGAGGCAATACTTTTCTTATCTTCAAGTTTTAGTCACCAGAACCCGAACCCTCTAGGGAGACATAAAATGAAAGAAACCAAACAAAAAAATACCCAGAGGCATTATTTCCTGGAAGTGAGGAACTGCAGTTCCTAAGCTGTTGAAAATTTCTTCTCCCAAAAGGGTAAGGAAGTGTTCAAGAAAACAAACGTTCCTGTCTTTTGACTGTTAGATCCTATGACATATGCTTGCCTCTCCAGAATGTCTGAGAACAATGTAAAATTAAGAAAAGCTGCACAAGGGATTGTGTTAGCTCCAGCATGATGGCGGCATGAACATTTTCTGTACTGGGAAAAGGTACAATGAGCTGAAGCCTGCTTGGGAAGCAGTGAACTAGAACAAACCACTGATTATTGCCGTTGTTTTTACTATGGCTGTTCATGCCCCTGTGCATGTGTGTTTCAGGGAGCTACAGTAACTCTAGAAAAAGGAGGCATAGTTGCTGAGTTAAGATGTAAGGATGGAGCTCTTGTAAGTACAATGTCAACTATGGCATCCATATTGAACAGCGTGGAGCAATACTATAAAGTAATGCTATTCAGAGTTACATTATAAGCACATTTACAACAAATTAATGATAAAGTATTGAAATACTCTTACTATGGTGAGTTGTTCTTCTAAAATTAGTTTCCCTAGTTATAAAAGTAATAATTCTAAATTTATAAGTAGATACCACAAAAGGCAGATTATTAATCTCTTTTCTCCCCCCCACCTCAGTCTAATCTTATTTTTAGAGAACGATATCCAAAATTTGGTGTGTGTATTTTTATGGATCCATTTTCTTGTAAAATGAGTTACCATTTATAATAATTAAATCTCTAGCCCTCTGAGCCTATTTTTTAATGTAAAATTTAAAATTTGGGGTTGGGAGATGTCCAGGTTGTTGTCAGCTAAGTTCTCGCTCTCATTTATTGAAAACTTGGGCACTTAAAACATCCTTGACTTGCTAACTGGCCATATGGTTTCTTGGGGAAAGCATGGAGAAGTAAGGAAAACTCCTACACTGGACATCATTTTGAGTGATAAAGGAAGAACCTTCTCAGGATGGGGAAGTGGCGTGAAATTTGGAAGAAAGCTACCCTGTTATGTTATTATTAGTAAGAGGGGAGGGAGGAAAACCACGATCTAGTTGCATGTTTTAGACAAGTACTTTAAAAGAAGATTTGTGCTTTGCATAGGTAGAAATTATTTAAGCAACATAGTTTAAGAGAGAAAGAAGGATTTAAAAATAATTTATACAATATAGTCTCCATAAAAGAGAGAGACGATAACCCCCAGATCCCACTGGTCGATGGGATGCACTAGAAGATTAAGGTTAAGGGATGAGGGGAACAGGTGAGTTGGGAGCATGTCTGTGCTCAGTGTGAAGCTGAGCATGAACTCATGAGAAGTGCAGACAGGAGAAAACAGAATATGAAAATGGAAGTGGATTTTGTTATTGCTTTGACTTGTCCTTCAGGAGAAGACACAACAGGTCGAGAAAGAGCTAATGGCTGCAGAAGTTGATTCCATAAGTATAAATGACAATGGCTGATTATGGTGATGGACACCTGTAATCACAGAACCTGGGTGGGCTGAGACAGAAGAATGGGGCGTGAGGCTTGTATGGCCTTCATAAAGAGATCCTGTCTTTAAAAATAGATGACAATATTACTCCCCCTTTCTTTCTTCTCAATAAGGACATAGTCTGACATGGAAATGGTGAGACAAATAAATTAATATGGATGATTTACCTTACACCGAATTTCTCCAGAATGTAAGAAAAGCTCATAAAATCATATTCAGTTTGCAGCTATCAAAAAATTGTGAAAAACGAAGATTAAATTATGGAATTATTTTAGTAAATCCACAGTGGAAGGACTAAAGTGTGATAGAAGAGGAAGAAGGGCAAATTCAGGAGACATAAAAGAAGAATAGACAAATTTACAGGCAGGGTTTTGGTAATTTTCTAGTTCCCAGTTTTCAAACAGATATGGCGCAGACACTTAGAAATGAGTGAAGCAATTATTAGGAGTCAGGATGGGCTCAGTCAGAGTACATTTCACTTTCAGCTTTATCTGGATCATTTGAAGAAGAATTGTAGTCTGGAGGACCATGAAGGACCATGACTTCAACAAAACATTAATGGCATTACCTGGCATCTTGTGGAAAAGGAAAAGTGATAGGAGTTGGATAACAAATTAGATATATACAAGGCAAAAATTTAAAATGTATTCAAGCAGATATTTTTCTTTTTGTGGAGGGTTTCACTGTGTATATCAAATTGAATTCCAATTTGCTATGTCACCAGGCTATCTTTGAATGAATTATCCTTCAACCTCAGCCTGATAAATGCTGGGATTCTGAGTATGTATCACCATTCCTAGCTTGAGAGCAGCTTGGAAGAAATTGTGTATATAGTAGCTAAGTAAGATTAAAGTTTTTTCCATGACTGCTGTTGCGAAAATAGAAATAATCTTCAAGATCATTGCATTGTTAGAGCTTGAAGGAATTATGAAGGTGATCTAAACTTCTATCTTTCAGCTGAAGAGACTGACATTCATAAGGGGAAGTGACTTTCAAAATGTACACAGCCAACAGATGGAAAAGCCAAGGTGAAGCCCACTCTCTGCTGAGGATAAGGCTCCCTTTCTGCTAACAAGAGGACGTTACGTGAGCTGAGATGTAAGTTTCTGGGTTTAAACTTAAATGAGACAAGTCGAGCTTTCTTTGTGATGAAAACTGGGAAAAATGAAAGTTGAAGGTAGCAGTCCACATGGGCTAAATTCTAGGTGGACTAAAGTGTCAAAGACGGACTAGTGAGATTCAGTTCTGCGTTTGTCAGAAGTGGACAGAGAGACACTCTTGTCTTCCTAGACTCTAAGTTCCTGTTCTCAAATAGTCATTTTCGGAAAAGTCTTAAGACCAGTAGTATGTTTTCTAGTCCTGACATTTTGTCCCAGCTCCTGTCCTGTTGGAGATGTATTATCTCTTTTTCTTTTTCATTTTTGAGGTTATAATTCCAGCATTTCTCCCTTCCCTTTCTTCTCTTGAAACTCTTTCATATACCCCTCCTTGTTCTCTTTCAAATTCATGGCCTCTTTTTTCATAAATTGTTATTGCGTGAATGCATGTATGTGTATGTATATTCCTGTATATGACCTGCTCAATCTGAATAGTGTGACTTATGTGTATGTTTAACTAATCGGTGTGCTCTTCCCCCAGAGAAGATTAATTCTCCCACTCTCAGCATTCCTCAGTTGCCTGCAGTTATTTGTGTACGGTTGAGGCCTTGCAGCCTTGGTGTCCACTTTGCAACATCGATTGTTGTCTTTCTTCAGCTCATGTTTGGGCAGTCATGTTGGTGAGGGAGACTTTATAGATGTAGCTTCTGACATTACCAGGAGCCATAATCTCAGAGCAAACTCCGTGGTCCTCTGGCTCTTACAGTCTTTCTGCCCCTTCTTCCTCAAAGTGCCCTAAGCCCTAGTTGTGGGAGTGTTTTGTAGATGTGTCCATTGGAACAAAATGACTCTGCATTTTGAATTATTGTTTTGTTTTTTTTTGTAATGGTCTGTTGCAAAGAGTTCTTTGATGATGGGTGAGGAACACACTTATCTCTGTGTGTAAGGACTAATGTTTAGAATATGGTTAGGGATTACGCTTTAATAAAGTCGTGGTTGTAGGTTCTCCTCCAAAATCCTTGACTTTGCTTACTCTGGCTTGGTTTCCCTTTTGTTCAGTGGGTTTTAAGTCCAATTAGAGAGCTGTTGGTTACTTCCAAGGTATGTCTGCCACTACTGCACCTTTATTGTGGTGGTATATGATATCTAATACAATAATTTTATGAAGTAGAAAAGGCCATTATCCTATTTCATATATTGAAGAACTGAGGCACAATTATAAAAAGGTGCTAGATACTAGATTTGATCCTAGGAATCTGAGCCCTCTCACTGTACTCTATCATTCCAGATCAACTCAGTCCGTTCCACACACCAAACTCATTGTTAATAGTTCTCAATTCATTGCTGGAATGATGTAAGGTACTGTGTTTGTCCATTTTTCTTTTTGCGGCCCTAAACTCCTTTATTTGAGGATCATGAGTAATCATTCCCTGTAAGCAAAAGCATTCTTTTAAATTTATCTGGCTATACTTTGTAGTGGCCTCATAAACAACTGTTTGTGGACTGACCATCTACAGTGATAAAAATGATTTTTTTCCTAGAATCTACTGCGAAGTTTCCCCCTGGAGGATGAGATCATCAACCTATAAATATCACAAATGAAATGTGACAAATTCTGTGTTATTTATCAAACCTTTGGGGCAGGAAATGTCCATTTTTAATCCCTGATAATATATCCTCAATGTCTCTCAGACCTTGGGTTGCTCCAATATGTATGTTAACTGAATGAACTGATGAGTGAATGGCTAATTTTCTGCCCTACCATATCATCTTTTCTAAGACAGAGATGGTATCTATGGGAGGAGGCAAAGGTTAGATCCAGAGAACAATGTAAAGCTACTGTCACACACTTCCAATAAATAATCTGATATGCAGTGTAAATTCTTCACTAATTGTATTCTCTCTCTTTTTTTAAAAAATCAAAACAAAGTGATGCATAAGGAATTTATTTAGACCTTTAGAGATCTGCAGCCAAGATTTTCATACCATTAAAATCAATTTCTCCAAATTATGTCTTTATGAACAGGGGAAAGGGAGCCAATTCTACATCAGCTGGGTTTGTCACTACACTAGTTCCCCAAAGACTGTAAAACAAATTAAGTGCTTTATCACGAAGTTCGATTAATTAAATCATATATACTTAAGTTGCCCTCAAATAAGCATATACCTTAGACAAGTGTCACCAAATGAGTTGACCTTAAGGTCTTCAGGCAAGGTGAGCTTTCTCTGGTGACAGATGCATTGTGTACAGATATCTAAGTAGTCACATCAATTTTTCATTTATTGTTCTTGCTTTGGGAATATATAAAATTTTATTTTTTTCCATAACCAATTCTGATTGTGGAATGATACTACTATCCGAACACTTGTTCACATCAGAAAGCTTTACACATGCAGTATATATTCCTGTTTTACACTTATTTATTTGTAGTGTGTGTGTGCATACTCAGGCATGCACACAGGTGTGGGTGCACATGCCTCAATGTGAGCATGGAGGTCAGAGGACAATTTTCAGGAGTTCGTTCTCTCCTTTTATCATGTAGCTCTTGAGGATCAAACTCAGGTTGTTGGATGTGGTGGTGACAAGTGCCCTTATTCTCTGGCCCATCCAGCTGCTCACATTAGTTGAGATCCAATGTTGCTTTGGAGCACACATCTTTTGGTCCCTTGAATTTATCCAGGAGTCGGAATTATGTTTTCATTGTAGCCTAGTAAGTCACAAATATATTGACATTTACTTTTGATTCAAGAAATAAAAATATTACAAGCTTTTGTTTATTTATTGGGAATTATAGCTCATGACAATTTTCAATGTCAGAGATGCATTTCTTTTTATTCTAGGTGGCAGCCTTTATTTTGCTGATACTCAGATCATGAAGAACAAAAGAAAGTGAATTCTGGGAAAGACTCAGGGTGTCTACTGTTCTTTTCATGCTGTGAAAAAAGAGAATGTCAATTGGAAATAGTCAGTCACCTGTGGCACCCACATCAAGTCTGTGGTCATTCCGTTTGCTCAGATTCTCCCTGATGTATCCATGTCACACACAGGCTCTAGGCCTTCTGCTTGACACAATGCCATTTTGAAAAAAAGACAAAACAAAGAAATAAAAAAAATCCACAAAACGCCATGCACTTTTAGAGTCTAGTATAAATAAGTACCCACTAATGTGATTTTCCCCCATGAGAATTATTTTCAGATCTTTCATAGCCCTGGCTTCTAAATCTGTGCTGATATATTAAAGGGAACAACAGCAGCTGGCTTTTATGTGGACCTATGCTGAGTTACAAAAATTCCAGATGGAAAAAGGCACCAGACACTTCCAAGAAAGATGCTATTTGCAGGACTGAACTATATACATTTGAAAAAGAAAGCTTTGCTACTGTCTCTGGAATCTGGAGTCCTAGCAATAACAACCTCAGTAGGTTTGCCTTTTGTTCTGATGCTGTTCAATGTCCATATCTCTTTGGGGCTGTTTTCTAAGAATAAGCCTACACCTTTAATTGTTCTGCAACACATGCAGAGCTGAATGCTTTATTTAGTTCTTTTAATTAAATGCTTCTAGATAAGCTTGGAAGAGAAGCACTGAGGACTGCACTTTGAACCATCTGCCAGCTCACAGTCCAGTAGCCAGGTGAAGAAGTT
>CABHPH010126413.1:426-30242 GCA_902168325.1 Peromyscus nudipes | reverse complement strand
TTTTTTTTTTTTTTTTTTTTTTTTTTTTTTTGTGCCTCCTCTGTGGTTTGGAGCAATCACAGTCTGATAAATGTCTGTCTCTCGGAACCACAACCATTCTTTCCTAGAACAGAAAATCTTCACAGCAATTTCTCCCCACCATTTGTCTTGCCAAACTTTTCCACACTGACCTTTGCTGATGCTTTCTTGTAACACGAGGGTCCTGGCAATTCTTCTCTGAACAAGCAGTAGTAAATCCTTTGTCCCAGGTAGCAGCATCACCGCAGTCACCAACACGATGAGAAGAAGCCAGCAACGTGGTGTAGCAGCTTTTGCCTCCATGGTCCCACCACTGTTTGTGGTTTGGCCCGGACCGAAGCTTCTCCCAAGCCTCCTAGGCCGGCCTCAAACTCCGGATCCTCCTGCCGGCCGGGTGTAGCTTGGGCCTGAGCTGGGGCCCACAAGACCACAGGCAAGCAGTTTTTTCACGAATTCATACCACAAACGTTGGGCGCCAGATGTAGTTGTAACTTTGTAGCTAAAAAAGAAACACACTATCCAAGTAAAGAGAAAAGCCGAAGAGGTCAGAGCTAAGAGCCTTAACTGCTTTCAGTTAGCTAGTCACTCCCTGAAGCAACGACTCCCAGCTCAAAATTCTAGAATGGCTGCTATGAGAATCCCCCTTCTCTCGTGTTCCCCTTAAAATATCCCCTTTCTCTGAAAGGACTGTCCCAGTCAATAACGTGATCACCTAGACTCGTACGTGTCGGTAATAAAACTAAAAACAAGTTGGGGGCGTGGGGAGATGGTGGAGCACTTGCTGTGCAAGCGTGAGGACCCTAAGTTTGGATCGCTAGCATCCTCGTGACGAGCCAGGCTGAGTGACACTGAGGAGGTAGAGACAAGAGGGTCCTGCGGCTTGCTGGCCAGCCCTGACAAGCAAAGTCAGTAGACTTCCTCAGGGCTTGCTGGCCAGCCCTGACAAGCAAAGTCAGGAGACTTGTCAAGCTCCAGGTTCAGTAAGAGACTATCTCAAAAAATAAGATGAAAAACAGTTGAGAAAGACACTGGACAACAACCTCTGGTCACCACACACACACACACACACACACACACACACACACACACACACAATCAGATTGAATCTTAGACTCCTTCATTTTGAAATTACAATTCCTGGACATTAGTCATACTTTAACATCTCCAGAATGCTCATATTCAAAACTACAAGGCATATATATTCCTCGCAAGAAGAGATCAAGTCTGGAGTCCTAATCTACATTATCATCATTTTAAGGTTAAGGATTATAAAAAGCCTTCTAATCGCAAGAAATCCCAACATTCTAGTTACTATAGCAACATAAAATTAAGACCTAGGAAATTTATGAAATGCCGTTGGAAACCCAAATCTTACAGTTTTACGACACACTAACCATTCTCTTAAACAGCATTTATTATACATAGGCGGGCAAACAACACAAACAAAACGTAGCATCAGTGTGCCAGCACGACCTGCTCCGGGCTGAGACCTTAAAGCTTCAGCCGGCTCTCTTCGGTAGGGTGACAATAGCATTGTTGGTGATGCTAACAACCATTACTGACAGGGCTTAAAACCTTTATGTAAGTCATCAAAACGCCAGTGGCTCGATAAAGTCAGAGGCACACACTTTCGTTGACATTAATTCTTTACAGGAAAAAAAATGTTTTAAGAAAAAGAAAGGAGGTGGCAAATCCTTCCAAGGACGACCTTTAGCTGAGCTGTCCTACAGTCTGAAAGGCACAGGAGAAGCAACCTTGACCTTTAGCAGGGTGTAAAGCAAAGAGGGAGCAACTGGCCAGTTCCGGCAGTAGTTTCCTCTAAAGACAATTATACTACGTCAGTGGACTGCAGGGAAGGAAGATAGACCTAGTCTTTGGGGCGTTCTGTGCTTTCCTGTCTTAGTGAACAGTGTGCATTTACTCCTTATTAAGTGTGAACATTAGCACATTTGGATTCCCTAAGTAGACTACAGATGTGAGATATTATTTAAGTACTAGTAAGGGTCATTCTGTGCACTCCAGATTTGGAAGTCCTGGGGTTTCCTTTTTAACTCTTACTTTTCTGTCTGTAAGCATCCTTTCTTGTTTCTGCTAGTTGGTAGGAGGTATATCACAGTGGAAAGCAAAAGTTAGTGTAACTCAATATCATTGGGTAATTTCACTTTTCGAAAAACAAAATTATTGCCGGGTGGTGGTGACGCATACCTTTAATCCCAACACTCGGGAGGCAGAGCCAGACAGATCTCTGTGAGTTTGAGGCCAGCCTGGTCTAGAGTGAGATCCAGGAAAGGCACCAAAACTACACTGAGAAACCCCGTCTCAAAGAAAAAATTATTTCATACTATGAACTATTTCATACTATGAACTATAGCTTACAAAGCTCTTTGGATATTTGACCCGCAAGAAAAAGTGGGATGTATGGCTACAACAATCATAAGGATAAATAGTACGCCTAGGCAAGAGACCAGTTGTCTGGTCAGGTTGTGATTGGCCGTTCTGGTGCCTCAGTAAAGCTGCTCTTGCTGCCTGACCTGAAATTAGGCTTGTGCACATCATCTGTTCAGCAAAGAAGTTTGAGCTGCCAGTACGGGACTTGTTTTAGAGTCTGAAATCCCAGCATCCAACAACACAGAGTCCTTGCTTTCACAGTGCTTGCACTCCAGAGCAGGGAGAGGATGATGAGAGCGAGGTGTAATAAAGCAGTAAGTCTGAGAGTGATGCAAACTGAAGGAACCGCAGCCATCGTCTCGGAGCCCTGCGAGGCGCTGGGCATGATTAGCTCGCAAAACCATCCTAGAGGAGAGTGTTTGGACTGTTCCCATTTTCTAGACACAAAGAAGCCAAGCGTGGGAAAATAAATTAGCCTACCCAAGGTCACACATTGAAGAAAGCAAGCTTTGGACTTGGGAAGTCTGACTCCATACCCCATGCCTTTACCCACCAGGCTGCACTATGCAGAGTGGAGTGAGGAAACGTGAGAGCCTGCGGTCAGTTTAGATAGGATAGGTCACTGGAGGCTCCCCCAAGTAGGTGGCATGTCGCCTGAGAGTCATAGAGGAGAACGGACTAGCATTGTATATAGAGGGGGAAGGGGGACTGAAATAACATGAAGGATTAAAGAGTCCTTACTATAAAAAGGGAGAGAAAATTTCAAAAGCACAGCCTTGAACAAGAAAGAGTTGGCAAGCATTTAAGAGTGGTTCTAGAACCTGTCCAGTCATGAAATGTTAGTGTCCATATCACGGAGACACACCTGTCAGGAAGTCTGTCTCCAGAAACTTCTCTACCCCGTGCTGTGTGCCCCCCCTCCCCTCAGAACTGCTACCCACAACCCTTTCATCCTCCGTTCCCCAGGAAGATGAATCACCCAGCAGGCCCGGCCTTTCCCCTCCTCTGAAACAAATGTTCCTCATTAATTAACATTGTCTGAAAGTTAGGGGAAGACCCAGTTTTAGCCTATGACAGGACACAGCTGAACAGCATCCCTGTGTATCTGCCCGTTCTCAGTAAGTAAATCTAGCAGCTTATAAAACATTCCAATAAAACTGGTAATCACCCACCACCACACAATAAACAGAAATAAAAAGGAACGGCGATGATAATTTCTCTGTACTTCCAATATTCTTTCTAATTTATTATCATCACATGTATGTCGGTTTTCCCACAAAGGTCTGTCTAGGTCATTCTGTTTCTTCATTTTTTTCCCCATGACCTTGGACTATGGACCTTTCTACCTTCCTGTTAGACTTCATCTCTTGCTGTCGTCAGGACAACATTCACAGTAACAAGAGGAGCACTTACTGCATGCTGACTGCGTGCACGGAACTGTGCCAACACTTTATACTTAGTAGTCCACAAAAGAACGTTATTTTAAAGTCCCCCGTGTGCAGTCTGCACATTGTTATGCCCGGGGTGTAGGTGGTGACACCTTTCCTGAGTGAACTACCTCCTCAGGTTTGGGCAGCTCTCAAACAGCTGCTGGGGAAGCCGAAGCAAAGTCGGGCAATCAAGCTCCAGAACTGCCCTGTCAACCCTTCTGACTCACTTCAAAGAATGAAGTCCCAAGAAGGGCTCAGTTTGATAGGATGGGCCTCAATATATGTTCATTTATATTTTCAGAAGGAGAACTACATGCCTAAGCCCTTCCTGGTGTATCTTACAGTGTCCTGCTGCTCTGATGCACCAGGGTGTGGTTGAGTCCAGTTCCTTCCAGGAGCTGCAGAGACTATCTTACTTTCCCATATTCTCATCCTGATCACATACAGGATCATAGACATATACATATACATATACACATACACATACACATACACATACATATACATATACATGGTCACATACATGCACATCCCTGAGCTGGAACTCCAAAGTCTGCAGCATTTGAGCAGTGGCACAGTGCCACAGTGGAAAATTCCACACCTGGCCTCCTCTGCCAAGTCAGAGTCAAAGCAGAGGCGGTACTAAAAATAATCCATAAAACTACCTTTGAGGCTTTGTGCATAAGGTATATATGAAGAACATATATGAAAAACAAATGAGTTTTGTGTTTAAACTTCGGTCCCATCCCCAAAATATCTTGCCATGTATGCAAATATTTTAAAATCTGAAAAATTCTGAAGTCTAAAACGCTTTTGGCCCCAAGCATTTCAGAGAAGGGCCTGGACCCTTCTCTGGACATCATAACCTGGACCTCATAACCAAGAGTTCTAGCCAGGAAGTGCCCATTCTGTCCCGAGTCAAGAATGGAATGCAGCATCGGTTGTGGGGGCTTCCCTTGCCACGCCCTAGACCTCAGGGAATTGCTCTAATGAAGTTTTGTTCTGTCTGTCCCCGTCCGCTTTGAAATCCACAGCAGCGTGTTATCTGGTCCAGCCACTTTTCATGCCTTAGGGGTCTCCCTGTTGTTCTGGCCTCATTGTTGGGCACATATCTTAGCGTAACATGGCTCTCATTTAAATTGCCTTCCATCACTATCCAGCCTTCTTGATTAGGTCTATGTCTGGGGGAACTTACTAGGTAGAGCACATGGGGCAAAAGGAGATATGTAATCAGGGAAATTATGGGAAGGAACGGTAATTGGGTCGCCTCCTTAGCTCCTGTCTTTGGAGGATAGCTTCCTTTGGCGTGGGACTTCTAGCTTTCTAATCTACTCTTGCATGCCCACCAGCGCCTCTGTCATGTCTGGAATATTTATCCCCACACGTTTGAACGTCCTAACTCTTAACAGCAGAGAAGAGCAGCCTCTATTCTGGCAAACAGACACAGAGAGCGAGAGCCCCGTCCCATTTTGTGCTAACGGTGTCTTTGAGTCTTCACAGGGGGGAAATCCTGCCATGGCGTGTACTCAGAAATCACTAAGGGATGCTGGGGGAACTCGGAGGATTTTTAAAATCCAACAAGCCTCATCTGGGATGATTTGGGTACCAAAGTGTTGAACTAAATGACTGGAAGACCCTCCAGCCTCCTTAAGATATAAAAAAACCAGACAGAAAACAACTGGAAAATTCATTGGTTTATTGGGATGGCCGATGACTTCCATTTCACAAACTTCTAGTTTTGAATGTATAGTGACAAAAGCATTAAGTTGAGGTGCAAAATTTAGCTAAAGAAAACCTTGCCTTCTCTAAGTACACACATAAGTGTCTTTTGAAGTCCAAATTTCTCTTATTCGTTTCTGAAAGTTCCTAGTAGCATCTGTCCCATGGCATAAATAAGCTCATGTAGTTTTCACAGTGGAGTATTTCATTTGGACGTCATGGAACTCTTTAAAGATTTGAGGAAGCCTATGGAGCCTTTCCCATAGTAAATTTGGTTTGCATCTATAGATTCTTGAATTCTTAGGGTTTATCCACGCATCTCAAGTTACAAAATCCCATTTAATATGAAGCCACCTTCATAACTTACTAAAAAGAACGTTATTACATCTTCCAGAAGATTGGCCGGGTGGTGGTGGCACACGCCTTTAATCCCAGCACTCGGGAGGCAGAGTCAGGTGGATCTCTGTGAGGTCGAGGCCAGCCTGGTCTCCAAAGTGAGTTCCAGGAAAGGCGCAAAGCTACACAGAGAAACCCTGTCTTGAAAAAACAAAAAACAAAAAAAACAAAAAAAAACATCTTCCAGAAGACATTTTATCAGCATCATATTCACCCTCTACTTCCCCCTCACCTCTCCCTCCCATTCACCTACCTCGCATTAGAAAACACTGAAGTCCTGCAGCCAAAAGCAACAGCTCTTAGATGCAGAGGTGCAGAACCATGCTTCCCATTCCGATATCCTCACGTGGTTAAGGCTCATCTTCTAAAAAGATTATTGCAAAGGTATTTTTAGATATGTACTTAAACTATTAAGGACTAGGAAGATGGTTCAGTAGGCAAAGTTGCTTGCAAACAAGCCTGATGACCTGAGTAAATAAATAAATGTCAGAAACAATGTAAAGAGAATTGTTTTCAATGGCACCTAGTCCCTCTTTCCTGTTTACTTAGGTAGACGTCAAGAGAACTCTCAATATCAAAATCACAACCAAATTTAAAAGTTGAAGGTTCTTCATGTACACACTGAGTCTTGATGGGATGTCTCTATCGATGAGTTTCAGGATGCCCGCGTGCTGGCAGAGAACTAGCTGAATCTGTCATTTGGAATTTTGGTTCTCGGGTTAATTCTTCAGTAAGGTCCATAACACTAAGCAGCCCGCCTTTTCCGTCATCCCCACTCCGGTCAGTGCACTGCTGGACTTGTGTAGCTCTTCCTGCTTCTGTTTCCACCCCCAACCTGAATGCCTCTTTTCCAGATGTGCTGTGAGACAGTTCCAAATTAGCTCCTAGGAGCCCGTAGTTCTCCCTGCTTCTCCTGCATTCTGTTCCGAGATCTTCCCACGTACTCAGAGACCGTTTACTTCCCTGCTGCTCTGTCGTTAACTGCTCACGGTACCAGCGTACTTAGGAAATTGACTCTAGCTTCCCCCTACTACCCTGTCAAGCCTTTCTTCCTGGAACTCTTTCCACAGATCTTCTAGCTAGCCCAGACCCATTACTGTTCCTGAAATGCATTTGTATCGTCTGGTGCTATGGTTTTGACCATGCTGTTTTCTTTTCCTAAAATGCTTCTTGGCTACCTAGAAAATCCTTCACCACCATGTCACCACACACATGACTCCTTTTTTATTCCTCCTACTTCATGGAAGAAAAACCCCTCCTCCTCTGAGCTACAGTGGCATCAGGTGTGCTCTTTTGTGCCTCAGTTTCCTTATCTGTAAAGTGAAGCAGTACATAAGTTAATGTTTTTCCTACAAATCAAATCACTCAAGCTCAGTGAAGCATCTTTTTGCCATTTATGAAGTATTTTCCTCCAATTTTCAATGAATATCATAATACTTCTTTTAGGCAATTGCTCCTAGTTTTGAAGGCAAGTAAAACTGAGGCACAGAAATACGCAGTGATAAAAGGAGGAGTTGAGAGACGTATCTAGATCTTCTGAATCAAATGCCCTCTCCTTTCTAATACACCATGGGGAATGCTGGGTACGTCCATGTCCTCCTTTCTTCCCGAGCATAGTTGGCTGCATCAAGCTGTTATTCGGTAAATATTTTCTGAATTAAATTGCATGCTTTCCCTTCTTTTGAAATGTGAATGACATCATCTACAGGACTGTGCACTATACCATACCAAAGGTGACTTCTCTTTTGCTTTGGCCAAATTACATAGAGAATTTATAGAAAAGGATTTCCTTTGGTTTGTGACTTTAGATGCTTCAGTCCATTATGGAAGTATCTTAGCTGTGATGAACATCATGACAGCAGAGCAACTTGGGGAAGAAAAGGTTTATTTGGCTTACACTTCCACATCGTAGTTATCACTGAAAAAAGTCAGGACAGAAACTCACATAGGGCAGGAAACTGGAGGCAGGAGCTGATGCAGAAGCCATGGAGGGGAACTGCTTCCTGACCTGCTCCTCATGGCTTGCTCAGCTTGCTTTATTATAGAACCCAGGACCACCAGCCCAGGGATGGGACCACCCGCAATGGGCTGGGCCCTCCCACATTGATCACTAATTACGAAAATGCCCCCGCAAGCTTGCCTACAGCCCGATCTTATGGAGGCGTTTTCTTGGTTGAGGTTCCCTCCTTTCAAATGATTTTTGCTTGTGTCAAGTTGACATAAATCTATCCAGCACAAGCAGAGACGGCATGGCAGAGCAGCTGAGGTCACACCACAGTGGGCCAGGGAGCAGAGAAGGGGAATGCCGATGGCCGCTGGCTTTCTCCTCACTGTCCTTTCATTTCATCTGTGCCACCAGCCTATGGGATGGTACCACCTACACCTAGGTTGCCGCCTCCCCTTAATCATCCCTGGAAACACTCTCAGACACACCGAGAGAGCTGCCCTAACCTCCTGGGTGATTCTGAGTCCAATCAAGTTGCCAATCAAGATTAGTCATACAGTTTGCTAACCTGATATGAGCATCATTTAGAGCAGTGATTCTCAGCCTGTGGGTCGAGGTCCCTTTGAGACTCAAATGACCCTTCCACAGGGGTTGCCAAAGACCATCGGAAAACACAGGTATTTACATTACGATTCGTAACAGTAGCAAATTACAGTTATGAAGTAGCAACAAAAATAATTTTATGGTTGGGGGTCCCCACAACATGAGGACCTGTATCAAAGTGTCACAGCATTAGGACGGTTGAGAACTGCTGATTTAGAGTGACCCTTTCAACAGCTATGAACCCAAACGACTGTCCCATGATCTGGCTCCCATTTCTCTGTTTTGTCTCGAGGATATTGTGAATCTTTCTTAATGCATTGCTCAAATCCAAGTGTACAATATTCCTTTAGACACTAGTTGAGGATTCTGTTCAGAAAATTATAGACACATATTAGCATCTCATTCACTGTGATTTCATGTCCGCCTGTGGTGATCACCGTTCGATTAAACAATCTTTGAGGAGTGTTTTCTGCAGTTTTTTAGTTTCATGCAATATATTTTGATCATATTTATCCCCTCCCTCAATCCCCAACTCCTCCAGGATCCCACCAACCCAACTTCATTCTCTCTCTCTCTCTCTCTCTCTCTCAATATCTATATCTCTATCTCTCAACATTTAGGGGCTCCATTTCTAATTATTAGAATATTTGCATAGCACAATTCTATGACTTTTCAGAAAATACAAAGAATATACAAAAAGTTTTCATAGGAAACTGGCTCTGTCCTTGCCCAAGAAGTTAACTACATCAGGGAGAAGTGTTGCATGGAGGTATGCCCAGCACTGAGTGGAGGGCTGCAGCTTTTCACTAGAAATTTCAGAGAACATTCATCAGTTAAAAGTTGCTCTTTTAGCTGGGTGGTAGTTGTGCACGCCTTTAATCCCAGCACTCAGGAGGCAGAGGCAGGTGGATCTCTATGATGAGGCCAGCCTCATCTACAAAGTGAGTTCCAGGACAGTTAGGGCTGTTACACAGGACCCCCTGTCAGAGAGAGAGAGAGAGAGAGAGAGAGAGAGAGAGAGAGAGAGAGAGAAGAAAAAAAGTTACTCTTTCTCCTGACAAGTATGGACAATCCTAGACACCATCCAGAAGTTTCTCTCAGTCTGAGTTCAGAGATGAAGCCTGGACGTATTAATACTTCTGCTGAATCTTTTGCTTCAGCTCCATGTTGCCTTGAAATGATGACTACAGCATCCAAGCTGTGCAGAATGGGACTATCCTGTCATATCAATAGATGAATTTTCAGAGAGACCAAAAATTCTGTCAATCTAGTCAGACTTTCTAAGACTATGCATTTATTGCCTTTCAATCAACACTGACACCAGAATAAATTAGAGAAGAAAAAAATTTCCAGAGGCAGAGGTTACTGTGGTGAAAAAATGCAAAGAGAGCAGAGAACCAATAAAATCCAAGATTTCTAAATCATTTTAGTCTCTGCTCACCTCTGCACAATTGTCCATTACAACATGGTTTCCAGTGTCCTTTTAAATATAGCTGACATTGTTTGTGATCTAAAAGAATGTATTTCCCATTACCAAAGGCATGACAACAGTTTCAGCTTGGCATGTGGCATTTCTGCCAGCACTCATAAGCTAACCTATTTTACCAACCAGACATACAACCTGACCACTAGCCATTCTGTGGTGTGTCTAAGTATGTCGTTGACTGCAACCCAAATGTGCCACTAACCTACAGGTCCTTCATTTTGCATTATATACAAAAGAAGGTAGGGGGAGTCATGATAGCCCCTCTTTAGCTAATGTTGTGTCTTCTCTGGTTGGTTTCTAGTGTTTGGTAACACAAATAACAAAAGTGGCAGTCACTTTGAAAATGACATCCCTGATGAAAAACAAAATCACCTTTTCTATAAAAGATGTCTTTAATACTCTTCAAAAATTATAAAGGCTTCATCACTGGACTCTCAGTCTCGCAGATGTGTTTATATAATTGTCCCTTTTATAGATGGTGGCTCCTAGAATTAGTTTCTAAGTGGACTTGAGAAGTAAAAAGGAAACACTTGGACAATTCATCATCTTTCAGGCCAACACTTCAGTGTGCTGAGAGCCTTAAACACATCTGTGTTGCCCCACAATCCCTGCTTCTCTAGAAAAAAAAAAAAATCTCATGATCCAATGGCCTGAAATAACAGGGTTTTTTCCTTAACTCTGCAAATTTTAAGGGCTTAAAGATAAATTACTCCATGTGACACTTAGTACCTCAAAACCTCCCCCAGTGCGCATGATTAAGCCCAGTGCTGTGACATCAGGTGACCAAGGATTTGGACTTTGTCCTGTGTCCACGACTCTAAGTGGATTCTTTGACGACTTGAAGAGGAAATGGCATTAGAACCTCTTTTGTGAGGCTACTGTTAAATAAAACAAAAGCATGAAAGGAAAGTGCCTACCGTGACTCCTGGTCCCCGGGGGTATATGGCACAAGTCCATAGGTGACGTTTCCCATCCGGGAACCACACTGAGAGTTTGACAGAGGTGAGTCCAGACTCCCTGAAACCTTAACTTCTCCACCTCTGCATGCACACCTGTGACAATCAGACAGCAGTTCTTCCATACCTCTTCAGATTATCTCCTGGAAGTTGTATGAACTCCAGAATAATAAATGATTTCTCCAGAATATAGAAAATGCATTTATTTCTGGGAAATTTCTCTTTGCTTTAGTGTCCTGAATATTGATTTGATTATAAGGGACAAAAAAATGACTGAAATACGTCATCTATCCCTTTAACAAAAGAAGCACATACCAAATGGTTTTCTTGGGAATTGATTTAGCGTCATGGCAAGACTAATACGCCCCTTTAATGTAAGGAATGTAGTCGAGGCAGGGCTAATTTGATGCTGTTGATCTCTGGAATAAATGGGACTTCTAGGATCTACAGTGAACAAGGTTCCGAGTTTGATTAGAGCCTCTGCATATTGTAAATTGAACTCTCAAGGGTAGGCAACTACCACTGTGGCCTAAACCTTGCTGCACCTCCAGGGCGATTCTGTTTGCTCGTTCCAAGTAGAA
Organism: Peromyscus nudipes; assembly: GCA_902168325.1. Lineage (NCBI taxonomy): Eukaryota > Metazoa > Chordata > Mammalia > Rodentia > Cricetidae > Peromyscus > Peromyscus nudipes. Next base: position 18,720 of record CABHPH010126413.1, on the reverse strand, counting down.
GAAAGGAGCTGGAATCCTGGCCTTCAGATCTTTTCATATATTGCCTCCATAGGGAACGTGGTACCAATCACCTTTCCCATCTTTGTAAATGCCCTGCCCAACTCCACCATCATTCTAAAAGGGTAACTTCATTACAGAGTTCTTTGAGTAGTAAGACTCTTACTTAAGCAGAAGAATAATCATTGTGAACTGTTCTCATCCCTCCGGGACCATATTCAAGGGGGATAACAGTTCTTTAGACGGGACTTAGAGTTGAGAATATGTTTCCCATGAATATATAACTTTTTTTAACTTTCCAGACCCTGATGAGTTTAAGTTGACATTTTCTTTTGCTTTTTAAATGGCTATGCTAATGGCTGGCACACTCTGTGACAGGTATTTTTTTTCATACTATCATATTTGGTTGTTAAAAATTAACATGTATTTAACTTAAACCCCACTTGTACCCAATTCTTGTGGCTAGAGCTCTAGAAGCATGATCAAGAGATACTTGATTGTTACTTGGTAGTTGTGAATACATTAACACTCCTCAACAGCCCCTTACCAAATGTCCTTCAAACTCTTGAGTCCTTGTAGAAGTCATGAACACAGAGTGGCTTAATAGAAGCATATCTAATGGGACAAGTTAGAAAATTCTGCACATCTCACACCCCCAGCACTTTGTTCCTCTGCAATGGCAGGCAGGCATGCTAATAATTCTCGCTTCCCAGTTCTTTAGTTTAAAAAGTTAAACAGTAGGACTTCCCTTTGATGCTCACTAGTCAGTGGTGGTTGAGACTCTCTTGGGTAGCCTCCTCCATACATTAGAGGTACGGCCCCTTTGGGACATTCTGGGTAACATGGAAGAGGACCTGCCTCCAGAGAAGCAGCCATGATGTCTGAAAAGAAGGAAGCTGAAATCTTATTTGTTGTATGGCTTTGTAGTAAAAGGTAGTTAATGAACCAAAAATATTCCAGAACTTTAACCAAATCAATGCTGTAAGGTGGGCAAAGGTGTTTGGAGGCTTCTGATCATTAGGAATGGCTCAGTGAGCTTGTGAACCTTGTCCTCAGAGAGATTGGACTGAAATGACTCAGACTCAGAGAAGTCTCTCTCCATCCTAAGGGATGGAGGGAAAAAATAAAATGCTGATTTGAGAGGGATCCTCTCTTGTCCAATTCTAAGAAAAATGACAAATGTCTTCACTAATGTATCAAAACACATACTCACCCCTGTCTTTGTACCAAGCAATATTCACATAATATCACTTCCTCCCCTTTGGATTTTGAGGAATTAGATGACTGATGGATACCTATGCCAACACTGTCTGAAACCATTTTAAGTTTCCAGTTGAAAGAACCTGAAACTTTAAATCTGCCTGGAATCTAGAGGTATTGATTCATGTGAAAACATTTAGTGATAAGTGGAATTAACAATAAAAATGCTAAGGCTCTTGAAGGAAGAGATCACTGAACTAGAAAATCTTGATTTTTGTTTGTTTTTGAGATAGGGTCTCATTATGTTGTTCTGGCTGTCCTGGAATTCACTCTGTAGACCAGGCTGGCATTGAACTCACAGAGATCAGCCTGCCTCTGTCTCCCAAGTGTTGGGATTAAAGGCATCCACCACCATGGTGGGCCTAACATTGATATCCTTGACTTAAATTATTAATAAACTACCATCCTCCCTGTGAAATGTATATTTTCTCTCATACAAGAGAAGGACCTAGAAGAGGATACAGTTTACCCAAGACCCCTAGTATCCTCATCCCAAGCACCTAGATGTGATGGAAGGATGTTATCTTCTGTGAATTTGAGCTAAGGCACAAAAGTAGTAGTGATACCTGGCACTTGCAGACCCTTGGGCATTTAAAGACTATTGTAGTCCCGCCATGCTGAAAACAATACTCAGAAGTAGACCTGGATAGACAGATGGTACTCAATATGAGAAAGGGGGAGTGGAATTCAGACCCACGAACTACACTGTCACTATTCCAGAGTGCCAACAGATGACTTAGTCTGGAGAGACCCCTGGTCTCATCATCCCCAACCCCAGAGTAGTCCCACCTTTTGAGAAAAATCTCAGTGGAGGTGAGCCGGTGAGACAGTGTAGTCCCCAGAGACTCCTCCCCCGTTTTGCATTCAGTGATCACACCTCCTAATCATGCCATCCAGTTCTAAAAACTTTTAAAGCATGGTACCCTGCGAAGGAAAATTCATGGGCACCTGCTTTTGATTTACTTCCTGCTTAGAATAATTTCCACACAGCTGTGATACTGCAGAGACTCTGCTCAAAGTATCAAGCCATGATGCTCAGTCAAGAAGGGGTATGTTGGCTGTTTGGATTACAATGATTCCAGCCATTTCTTCTTTCTTTCATACAGCATCATTAGTAATCTGTCATTCTAATAAGAGTAATTCCCTTTTGACATCACGGAGGTGAGAAGAAATCATCCCTGGCATAAAAAATGAGGTGATATTTCAGCAACATCATTTCACTGAAGATAAAATGGAAAGCTTTATTACTCCCTGTGCCTTAAAGAAAGCTGAACAAGGCATATGCTGACCCCAGAGCTTATCTACTTCAGCTCTCTGCAGAGTGGTATGAAATCACTAATTTTAATTGTTCCAACTAGTTCCAGAATGTAGCCCCCCAAAGCTTTACATGTACATACTGAAAACATTTTGAAAATAAGCCTTATCTGTTTCTAAGAACCAGAGAAAGCAAAAGAGAAACCCAGTGTCATCAAGAATGATCTCATTTTCCTCCTTCGACATCACCTGACTTTCAAAGTATTTAGCAATTGATTTTGCTCAGTCATGTGGTCAGTACTGATTGTGTTCTTGTGTGTATTACATACTGTGCTGACGTTAGGAAGACAACTGATGAATAAAACCAAGTCCTTGGTCCAGAGAACAGAGGCTATACTTAGACAGATCCACAAAGAAAGGATTATGAGGCAATTGTGCTATGTGCCACCAGAGCGGTGGCACATAGGATGGAGTAATGGACTAGACTAGTCTCAAACAGAGTATCATTTTAGCCAGCTCTTCTTGGACAAGGTCACCCGGAAGAGATGTTGGGCAAGGAAACATGACACAGGTCAGTGCTGGCAAAGTATGAGAGATTCAAATGCACTTTGGAGAAAGAACTGTGGTGCTCTGGCAAGTGGGTCATAAAACCATCTCATTGGAGGCGAATGGGGAGCGAAGACATCTCAGAGAACTCAGCAAATGTGGACGGGACTAGGAGCCCTGGTTTCACACAGTGTTCAGAGTAACAGGAATAGAAATTAGGTATAGCTCATGTTAACAAAATGTCTTGGATTCATTAAAAAAAAAAAAGGGGGGGGGCACATAATTCTGGAACAAGGAATCCATGAAGGTTTTTCTTTGCCTGTGGGACAAGAGACTAAGGATGTAGATTTAAGTAAGTTACTGGGAAATTCCTTTTAGAAATTTCTCACGTCATTGGTCCTTTTTTTGCCATCCTATCAATATGCGTACAGGAATTTTTCTGAACCTCAAATTGCTCATATAAATAGACGTTCTGAAAGGAGGAATATGATCTTCGTAGAGTCGAAGCAAAAGCAAATTAACAAAAACCCCTTCCACACTGAAGTCTTAGGTTACAAAATGAATCCGAACAGTAAGTCAGAGCTAGACCCTAGTCAGAGCTCTTATTCCGCACGCGCCGGGGGTCTGGCTCTAGGAGATGCCTTTAGATGTAGTAAAGCCCTGGGCTTTCAACTATGTCACCTGACACCCAGTCCCTTTGTCCCTGTAAAATCTGTGCATGTCATATCAGTTACAGCTCATCAGCAATTAAACTGCTCTCCAGTGTAAAGCAACTGGTGGAATAAAATAGGAGTTTTATACCTACAAACATCCAACATTGTTGGAGGTCTAAAAAGCAAACATAACATATGGCTATCAGATTTTCAATATGAGCAAATTTCTATCCTTTCACTCTCCTCTCCAGAAAATAAATTTTTCTTTTCCGGAATTTAATATATAATCACTCTTTTTTTTTTTCAGATAGGGTCTCACAATGTAATCGAGGCTGGCATTGAACCCATCAGCCTCCTGTCTCAACTTCTTGAGTGCCGGGGTATCATCACACACTACCACCCTAGGCATTCCATGAAAATAATAATAATTAACTTTCGAGAGTTTCTTTGAAGAGATCTGTGTCTCCCTATTCTTTATGTTACACATCACCTGAGTTGCTTTTATCTGACTGATTTTATTTTTCTCTTTCAAACATCTTTTTCTTCTCTACATAATTAGTGTTCGCAATTGCTCACAAATGCTTCTACTCTTATTACAAAGCTAGCCTAACCTCATAGAGTACAATCTCAAACCATGAAAAAGCTTCCTACAAGTAGAAATTTCAACGTAAGTCAGCTCCCAGGACCGCAGGGGGACCGCATCCCTAGTAGTTCTTGGCTCCTTCTCATTACCATATTCAGAGGCTGGAAAAATGAACTGGACACAAATGGGTTTGGGGGGATGTGGTTTCTTTGTATGTGCTAAAACAACACAGAGCTGATACACAACAAACAAATAAGCATATGGGTTATTTTCACTCACTTTATAGACATCCTCATTCATAAACCTTGATACAGTTGTAAGAAGTCGACTTTGCTGGGACCAGACTCACAGATGAGCTTTGGATTCTTGGCATGACCACAGTGTAACTTCATGTTTACAGTTTGTCAGCCCTTCTCTGTCGAGGAAAATGGTTTTTAGTGCTTGCCTACTAGCAATCACATGCATAATATGAAATTGGGTTTGGGGGAGGACGGCCTATCATCTGTCTTTGGATTTTGTTTTCAGCATTTCATGCTGTAGTTCTACTGTGCACCAGGCCGCTGCAAAGCGGGGTTTGCACACAAGATAAGACACCAGTGTGATCTTTCAACTTTTAGAATTGGTTCCTTTGTTTAGAATTATTTATATGGAAGAGTGTTTTGCCTGCATGTATATTTGTTGCATGATATGCATGCCTAGTAACCATAGAGGTCAGAAGATGGCGTCAGACCCCAGGAGCTAGATTTCAGTGGTTGTGAGCCACGATTGGGGTACTGGGAACTGAATCCAGGTCCTCTACAAGAGCAACAGGTGCTCTTAACCACTGAGCCATCTCTTCAGCCCACTTGCAGAGTTTTAAAAAGGGGCATCATTGAACCTATAATCTACATTATCCTTTGAGTGTACTTCTGATTCTGCCTGCTTTTAGGAGCCAACTTGGGTAGGGCTGGTTTTTCATATAAAAAAGTTTGGTAGTGTGCTTTAAGAAGTATTAAAACTTTTTTACAAAAACCATCAAACAAGACTTTTACAGAGAAAGGGGAATATAACAGAGGCTAGAAAAATGGAGCTTAACCAGACTGATATGAACAATAAAGATGTGTATAATTTCCCTTCCAAATTCCAATATGCTAAGATTTTTTTCTTTATCAATAATATTGTTTTTTTCTACAATAACATCTGCCTTGGGGAAAACCAGCTCTGTTGCTGTCAGGCTTGTACTTCTCAAAATATGCTTAGGATGCTTCTGTGAAATTGATTTTTTTTTTTTAAGTATTCTCCATGATGTGGAAAGATTGTTCAAAAGAGCACCCCCAAGCCTTTCATGTGTGACTATATTGGTATGGCAGGGCATTTATTATGCTATAAATTCCATCACTGATTTTGGCCAGTCCAGATTGATTCTGCAGTAACTGTAAGTAATGAACCTTCCAGAGCCAAGAGCAGGGTGGGGAGAAGAGAAGGAGGGGTAGCCAGTGCTCTTCATGGCTGTGAAAATACAAATTGTGAGGCTCATTCAGTTGCTGCTTTTTATCAGATCATGTAGCCAGTACCCTACAAAGCAAGAAAGCATATGTCCAGCAACATCCATAGGTTCCTTGATCTGGTTTCAACAACTACAACAGCAAACACAGTGAGAATATTTCTTGGAGAAAAGAAATGACTTATTATTGTTCCTTCCCACAATTCTTCCCTCTCGTCTTCTACTCTCTCACCATCAGATGTCCATGAATCCAGAAAGAGTTCCATTCCTAGATGCTACTGTTTGGATCTTAAATGGAACCCCAAAACTGGAATAGTAAAGGCTTAGTTCTCAGGACAATGCTATTGGGAGGTAGCTGAACTTTTACAAGATAGGGCCCAGTGGGTAGCTTTTAGGTTATTGATGGCATGGCCTTCAAGAGGAGTGTTCGACCTTGGGTCCCTCCTTGATCTTTTACGTCTTGTCATGTAGTCCCACCAGGATGTGCTGGGACAGTCCTAAAGCAACAGAGCCAACCACTCCTGCACTGGACTGGAACCCTAGAACTGAGAGCCAAAATAAGCCTGCGGCTTTATAAACTGCATCTCGGATGTATGCTTTAGTAGGGCAAAGTTGATGAGCACTTACTTTAGAGAGGCTTGACCTCAAGTGTCCCATACCCAGGGTGAATGGACTCTCAGACACAGGAGGTTCCCACGGGGTTGAGGTAAACCAGTCCTCCATTCAGACATTTATAAAGAAGAAAATCAGTAACCCTACAGAAGCTGATTCCTGAACCTGTGCAGAAATGGGAGGATTGGGAGGACACGGACTCAAGGACACATCTGGAATAGAGGAAGCCACAGCAGCGTGTATTTCATGAAAGCAGCACCATCTCATACTGGAGGAATTTTCCTGTTGTTCTTTAAAAGTGAGTGCTAAGGAAAGGGCCAGTGGGTGGAGGAATTGACAGGGTGTAATTTGGGCTCATAAACACCAGTGGAGATAGAGTGCAGTGGGGGTCTTCACAGCAAAAAGGGAGGAGAACATGGGGGAAAGATGGCATTAATGTTATACTCCACTCCACCTACCAGATAAGCCACCAAACTGTTCATTCCATTCTTGCCCAGCTCCCTCCCAACTCCGGCAGGCTGTGATTGGGGCTAGGGCCAAGCCCAGAGTGCTGGCTTCATGAAGTTGGAAGTGGCAGAGAGAAGTCATAGCTGTGTAGACACGCAGGTTAGCAACATTTCATGTCAGGTCTGGAATCAGCATCCTCATTCCCAGTGAATTTATAAAAGTCAGAGACACAAAGAGATAATCCATTTCAGAAAATTACTGAGCAGCATCACTGCCCCTTTTTGCCCCCAATGATACATACCACAGCTTCTTCCAAGAGTCTCATCATATTCTTTTCCCTACTCCTCTATAACGTCACAGAACCGGAGAGCTGACAGGTCTAGAGAGGATGTGTTGTCGGACTACTGTGAAGTAGGGCAGACAGAATGAGCCGTTGGGGACCTCTTTGAAACATGAGCATCGTTCATTGAGGAGATTGTCATGTCTCACTGAAGAAATCATGGCTATAACAGGAAAGCCTTTAGAGATGAGCACAAAGATTTGGCTACATGGAGAAGCTATAGTCAGTGGCGGGGAAGACACTGGACCACACAGGCAGAGTGCCACATCCAGAGGAGAGCTCTCCATCTCTGAAGAAGACTTCACCCATGAGTCACTCATTACTGACAATGGTATTGGAGATCAGTCTCCCTCCTAGGTCTCCTTGGTCTTGCTCCGTGACCACAGCATGAGGAAAGGCAAGTGGTGTGGCAATGAAGAAAGCCACAAGATCCTGCCTTAAATCCTACTTTGTAAGGGAAAATAATGAGCCTTGTAAAGACTCTCATTTTAGATCCATTCCTAGGGAGCTTGTTTTGTACTGAGCCTCAGGGTTGTACAGAATGCCATGGCACACAGGCCAGCTCCAACTCAATTCAATCTGCTACTTCCAGTGACCAAGTTGAAATTTGAACATGTCATTTAGAAAATTAGAATGATTAAGAGAACTGAAATGCCGGTGAACTTCAGGAACCCTTTGGGTTGTCTTCTGAGGGTCAGGGCAAAGATATAAAATCTGCCTATGGACAAAGAGAAGCATGGTTATATGTCTTTCTGAAATAACTAGGCAATTCAGTAGGCATATTTATGACCAATTAAGATGACCACAGGGTCACTTGGTGAGTTGCATAAAAATTGACCATTAATTGAGTAGCAAAATATTTGAACCAAAGTTGATTCCCACATCATTGTAACCTAAACTCAATAGCTGATGGCAGTGTGAATATTAACTGCTTCACCCCAGCAGAGCCACCAAAGAAATTATCAAACTACCTATAAATTAAAAGCTGAAATTAATGATCACAATACATAATTGCCATGTATAGTGTAGCTTTTGTGTGTATGTTGAATAATTAAGAAATTTTGTCTTTGTCATTATGGCTGACCTGGTCTTGTTAGTAGCAAGTTAGGTTTGAGTCCCAGCTTCTCTTGGCATGTCTTTGACCATAGTGATGCCTTTAGCCTGACTCTGTTGCTTCAAGTATCATAGAGTTACTATGATATTAATGTACAACATTAGAGTGAAAATATTCTGTGAACTCCAAGTGACTGTGGAGTGACCATCCAATATTGTCTTTATTAGATTCTAACTAATAGGATTTCAGCATCTCTGTAAGGTGCTGGATTAACCTATGTGCAGCAATAAAAATGTATCTCTTCTTTGTGATGTTTCTGGTCTTGGGGCATTTATTTTTGTGTATATGAAGGGGGAAAAAAGATCATTAATAGAAGCTTCCAGATTATCCATTGCTGAATGCAGCAAAGGTAGAAAGCATGCTGACGAAGTGAAAGGAGGAACACAGACAGAAGTTTCCACCGTGGCTGTGTGCCACGGTATGGTCTGTGTGTGCTCAGGGTGAAGGATTAGTTGAAGTGACCGTGAGTCAAAGTTGATGTAAAGAGACTGTGCCACAGACCTAGTGGCCACCATGAGCTCCTTAAGGTTCCTTCCCATTGCTTCTTACTTTGGTAAGAAATTGAGTAGTTCTTGATAGAGATTACCTAGCTATTGTTAATATTATGCAGCTCTGAATTTGACTGATTAATGATTGAAGCCCATATCCATTCTTCTTTGTTCTTGAGATGGAGTGATCTCTTACTAGAGTCTTTAGATAATGCTCTGGAGACACTAGGTGCCTAGAAGTAGACATGGTAACAGTATTCTCTGCAGTGCCCAAGGTGAGCCAAATATACCTTCTGTATGATCCATGGCCTGGTATTTTCTCTAGTTCTGATAACTTGGCTTCTTGAAGTACTCAATTGTGTTCAAAGAATAACTAGTTGTCAGGAAGAGTCTTACTAATATAAATGTTTAAGGAGAAATCCGTCTTGAAAGGTGTCTGAATACAGGGGAAGGCTGAACAGTTTTAGGCTGCACAGATGGATCAAAATAGGAACAGAGCCTGGCAGAAGACACAGTAGACACTAAACAGGAGCACTAAACTGGAGGGATGTCTGACCCCAATTTGTGCAGTCACAACCCAACACTCCATCTCTTAGCCTCTGGCTTCGGTACTAGTATCCATTCTCCCTGACTCAGAGACCAAAGTGAGGATGGTGAGGATGGGAAGAAATAAAATGAAGAACTTGTGAATCCCCCTGCAATAGAATCAGAGTATCTCAGATTCAGTCTCCCACTTGTAGTCTTGAGTTGGTGAGGCAGACAGAGAAATCAGACACATTCTGTGCCCCCCCCAAGGAGGAAGACAATCGGAGGTACCAGGAGAAAACAAGCTCTGAGAGAAGGTGGCTGGCACCAATTCGGTGAGAGAGGGGATAGCAGTAGGAATGCAACGGGAAGGGGAAGCTTTGGGCTTGAGTGACCAAGGGGAACGGCGACTTGATAGAACTTAGTGACTACATGTTATTTCTGCCAATGGAAAGGAGTAAAGAAGGCACCCCTGGCCTGAAAGGTAGTATAAACAAGGGAATGGAGATGAGATGGAGAAGGTGAACACAGATTCAGGAGGAAAGCATGGCAGATGAACAGGCTGTGAAGTTGGAGGCTGGGTTATCAGAAGGCTCCCCATGACAAGCTAAGTGATCTGAATTACACCCCAAAAGTGATCAAGATGTTGCTCACAGTGAGACTGTCGATAGCACTTTATACCACACGGTGCTGTGCTGTCAAGGAGGTACCAAATTTCCTCACCTCTTTTGGTTCTTCCAGCGATTCTAAAGATAAGAATGAAAAGATGACATGTGGGAAACTGGGGCTCAGAAAGGTCCCATGGCTGCTCCCAGGGTTACGCAAGAGAAGGGGATCACTATGACTCCTGTTCTGTTTTGCTTAGTAAAAAAAAAAAAAAAGGGAAAATAAAGATGTGAAAATGAGGACAACTCAATGTAGGGTGTGTACTCAGTCTATGCAAGGCCCTGGGTTCAACCCCAGCACCAAAAGAAAACAGGGATGAGAGACCTCCATCAAGACATCCGTATTTGAGATTTCAATAGTCTATGTTAAAATGGGGTTACTGAAAATGAATATAATATCAAGAGACATGTTTGTTTGTTTTAAAAGCCTTTGGTCTGGAATTCTTACCTTTTTTATGCCCATAATTTATAGATTTGGCCTTTCTGTGGTGTCTCGAAGTTCCTGACTATTCCATTCACATGGGTTTTTTAAATTTCACCACTTTCTTTAACTGAGTGGCCCGATTCCTCTACCTCATCCCCAAGCCCAGTGGCCTGTCTTCTTCATGCTCCATTCTGTTGGTGAGGCCTTCTGCTTGGCTTTTTATTAGAATTACTGAATTTTTCATTCCCAGCTTCATTTCAGTTTCGATTTTATGTCCTATTTCTATCTCTTTATTTGGTTCAATTTCCACATCCTGAATTGTCTGCCTTATTTCTTTCAGCCATGCGATAGTCCTGATTTGGCAACTTGATACATCCTAGAATAAACTTGGGGGGAAAGTCTCAATGAGCGATCATCTAGATCAGGTTAGCCTGTGCACGTGTCTGTGAGGAATTGTCTTCATCGCCTCAACAGCTGTGGGGAAACCCAGCCTGAACGTGGGTGGCACTATTCCCAGGTTCTGGGCCCTGGACTAGCTAAGAAGAGAGAAATCGAGCTGAGTTCTAAGCATACGTTCATTCACTTCTTTCTGCTGCTGACTGGGGGTGAGATACGATCAGATGTCTCTAGCCCCTGCCATTGCGGCTTTCCCATGGCCATGAGTCTATAGCCTGGAACTGTTGCTAGAGTAAAGCTCTTTCTCCCCAGGTTGCTGTTGTTGAGGGTACTTTATCACAGCAATGGAAAGGAAGCTAAGGAAGGAAGAGTGTGGAGGAAGCGCAGCCACTGTGATAGCCACAGTGACAACAACGTGGCTTTTCAGCCTCCTGGAACTATTCTGTTGGACACAGGTGGAAGGAAGGGTTTGGCATGTCGGGCTGTAAAGGTCATTTGTTGCTGGAAACAGAACTTAATCTTGCCTGCGAAGATAAGATGCTGAGAGAAATGCAGAAAGTGGAAGCCAGGTTCACGAGGTTTCAGAGTGGAATAAGGACTCTGTCAGGCACTGGGAAAGGAGCCATCCGTGTGATATTTCAGTCACGGGTCTGGCTTCATTCTGCCTGTGTCCTGAAAACCTAAGTGAAGTTGAACTGAGAGATGATGGACTGGTTTGTTTGTCAGAGGAAACTTCAGAATGGGCTGTGGATCAGAAATCAGGGACTAGTAAAGAGATCAACACCACAGAAATGAAATCTCCTGTGCTGCATGGGAACTAATGTAAAGATGTCCTAAAGAGACGCTCTCACACTTTGTAGGCTGTGTCTTATGGGAATGCTAAGAGGAAAGGGTTCTCTGCTCCTCAAAAGCGACTGTATAGGAAAGTGTTTCCCCATGGTCAGCACACAAAAGCAGACACAGCTACACTCCAAGTGAGTCTTCTGCAGCTCAGACTTGGCAGTGGACACACCATCCACATGGTATTGGATTTGAAGGCATAAAACGTGAAAGATGGAGGGTACCATGGAGAGCAACTGAGGCCAGGCACCATGTATCAGGGTCAGAGTCCCTGAAGAGGAGGCCTTGACCAGGCCATTGTATGAAGCTGTGAAGGTGAAGCCTCAGTAGCCTTGGAGACCCCGGGATGTTGGAGATGCCAGGACTGTGGGACATCTGCCAGTAACTGGAAGTATGGTGGATTGGAGCCTAAATCTATGAAAGAAGCTATGTGTGCCGCAGGTGGTAGAGCTGAAGGGACATGAATAAATACCTCAGCCCTTTGGAACCCAGATGATATTATTATGAATCCCAGATGCTGGGCATGGAGCTGCATGATTTGGTGATTCTCTGATTCTTCTTTTTTAAAATAAGAATGTTTACCCTGTGTCAATACATTGGGACTTGTTTTTTTTTTTTTATTTTCTGGGAGCTTATAGCTAAGAGATTTTTGACTTTTAAGATGTTGGATTTTTTTTTCAGACAGAGTTTCTCTGTTTAACAGCCCTGGTTATCCTGGAACTCACTCTGTAAACCAGGCTGGCCTCAAACTCACAGAGATTCACCTCTCTCTCTCTCCTCTCTCTCTCTCTCTCTCTCTCTCTCTCTCTCTCTCTCTCTCTCTCTCTCTCTCTCTCTCTCTCCCCCAAGTGCTACGATTAAAGGTGTGTGTCACCACCACCTGAAAATGTTGGCATTTTTTAAAGACTGAGGGGACTTTTTTGGACTGTATTTTACATTATGAGATAAACATGAGACTTTGAGGGCAAGAGTTAGGAGATTTAGCTTAACATGATGTGTTAGTGTATCAAGTTGAGAAGGGGTAGAGGTGTGATGGTTAGCTTTAACTGTCAACTTGACATAAGCTAGAGTCACCTGGGAAGGGAATCTCAATGAGGTATTGCCAAGACCAGATTGTTCTGTGGATATGCCTATATGGAATTTTTTCTTAATTGGGTTAATCAAGGAAAGACCCACCTTGAATGTGAGTGGTATAGCATTCTCTGAGTTTGGGTTCTAGACTGTATAAGCATAGAGAATTTATTCTCTATGTTCTTGACTGTGGATGGAACTAGCTGCTTCAGTTTTGCTCCTTGGCTTCCCCTCAATGGTGACCGCAACCTAGAATTGTCATTTGCTTTTGTCGGGGCATTTTATCACAACAACAGAAATGACTAAGTGATCCAAGGTTCGAGTCTGTTCGAATTGAACACTAATTCTGCCCATATTCGTTCTTTACCCTCAGCAGGTCAGGCTCTTTCTTGACCATTCCTTTTACCCACCATTCCATTCTCTCCCTTGTGTTCTTGAAGCAGGTAAAGAGAGATGGACTGTGGGTTCCTGAGTGGCTATGATGGCTTCAGCACCAGTACAGTACCCAATAGAGGGAAATACTAGTTGATGGAATCCATACAAGCCTCCAGAGTTTCCTTTCTACATCTGGGGTCAAATCATATAACCCGTGCTTCAGCATTCCTCAGTGGTTCCCTTTTTGTCTCTAAAACAAAGCCACAGTGCCTTTGTTTAGCATTGATCACTCTATGCCCTAGCCAGCACGGCATGTCCCAGCATTGCCCAACTGGGCCAGTCTGGTCTCTGCATTCCTGCATACTGAACACAAAATCATTTTCTTGTCTCTGTGCTTCCTTATAGGTAGTTCTCCAGCCCAAATGCCCGTGAGTCCTAGTTACCCTCTAACTCCCACGCTAATGCTGCCTCCTCCATGGAAGCCCCTGCACTGCTTCTGGGGGCAGCTCCCTCTTCTCTACCCTATGCCTGGCATCCTCCGGTGCCAGAGGCCTCACTCAGTATTAACCTGGCATATCCATCTACCCGGAAAGTCTGCTACGACAGAGCCCAGCTGAGTGTCATCCCCTGATAATAGATCAAATAAAGAAAAGTGGCAGAAGAGCTATTTGGGGAAAGGTAACGGGCTTAATTTTCAGGTTCTCTTTTGTAAAATCGACCCCTTTAGTTTCTCTTAGTGAAAAGTAAGAATCATTTAAGCATGCTTTTTAAATGTCTGCCTCCCTCCCCTGTCTATTAAGATGCAGGGTAGTTGCACTTCAAAATCCAGGGTTCCTCTTATTCCTTACTCAGCAGAAAAGCTCCTGCAAACACAAGGAAGAAACTGACATATTTTGGATTGACAGATGTCAAGGGACACTACCATCTAATTTCCTTGTTGATTAATTTGAAGGTAATTTCCTGGTAACCCTGGCTCCCAAAAATGTATTTTAAGTGGCATGTTGGTAAAAGAAAATTAATTTCTCTGCATTAAACTTGCCAGCTTTTGAATTAATTGCATGAGCATAACAATCAATTAATAAATGTTAAGCAAACAAGGGAAAATCGGTCAATTAAAAATGACAAAATTGCTTCCAAGGGTAGATAAAGCCTAAGATTGTCATAATGCTCACTTCTAAGTTGAGATGGCCTGCCTCAGTGCAGTTCACCTCCCACTTCTCTGCACAGCATTCAAATTGCTGAGGGTTTATTATACTTTCTTATAAATAAATTACCACCTAAGCCCTCCTCGCTGCTGTAACAGCATTAAGGAAACTAAACACAAGTGGCAGTCCCCCAGCATCCTGGGAGAAGGTCACTGCTTTGGGAAGGTGCACTCTGCACACGGATTCCTAAAGAGGAGTCTTTGCCAGGTAGACCAGTACTCTCTAAATATTAGCCAGCACGCTCTGCCAGGAAGCTCTGTCTATCGTCTTCCTCTGATAAATTCTAGAACCTGGGCATAAATGAGAAATGGCAGGACCTAAGGAAACTGTTGGCCTTCTTAAAGCATCAAATCAAACCTTCTTAAACACAGTGCCAGGCATTCTGTTATATCTGGGGTTGACGAGAGCCTGGGATGCATAGATTGACTCCAGTTTCTAGGTACTGAAATCGGTTCCCATACATAGGAAGGTGAATGTCTTGGGAAATATGTTTCTTTCTGGCTGGTAAAAGGTCCTAGAGCTGCACAGACCTCCTTACTGGGGTTCACTGTCAGGCTTGCCTGACCTGCTGGGCTTGTCTTTAGTCTGAAACTACCTCCTTGTTGTATTGGACATAGACTGAAAAAGAAATCAGGCCTTGGTAAAATCAGAATCCATCCCTGGTGCATTAGGGGGATTTTTGGAGCCCACTACCTATGATGGGACACCTCGTGCAACCTTGAGGCAGGGGGAGGGGCTTGGACTTGCCTCTACTGGATGTGCCTCCCCATAGGAGGCCTTGTCTTTTTGTGGGGAGGAGTTGGGGGTGGGTTGGGAGGGAAAGGCTGCGGGTGGTAGGATGAGGGAAGAGGGAGATCTTTGATTGGTGTGAAAAATGAATGGAAAATTTTTCTTAATAAAAAAAAAGACAAGAAAAAAATCAGGCCTTGTAGTATATAGAACATTAATTCCTCTGTTTTTCCCAGGGGCATTTATCATAATGGTTATGTATAAAAATTCTAGAATGTCTCCATTTTAGCGTTATAGAAGTTTTTGAATAAAACTTGTAGGAAAATGTTGACATCCAAGATGTACATTTAAATGACTACGCCCAATTGAATCATTGTCATGTGAATGTTGACAGTTTCTCTAATGTAATATAACCCAAATAAAAGCCACCCCCATGATGTTTTTTCCTCCACCAGTCCTTACCCCCTCTGCAAATGGCGTTACCCTCCATCCTGAGGCAAAAGCATAGGCCTGTTACTCAGTACCACCCGCTCCAGACCCATAAAATACATTAGAAACTCAAATGTTGACCAAGTTGTCAACTCTGCCTTCAGAATTTATCCAAAATCCAGTAAGGAAGCATCAAGAGCTCCTCCTGAGCTTCCATCTTCTCCCTTTGCCTGAATCTCCCTGTCCTTCATGGTTTAACAGATCCACAGAGCAGCCATGTACACCAACCTGAAACATTCCACAGATCTCATCAGACCCCATTGTCGGCCCTTTGTGCCACCATATCAAGAGCCTAGGGCAGTGTCAGACAGTAGATAAATCTCTGTAATAGTTTCGAATGAATGAATGAAAGGGTATGGCTTGAATGGAGTATATAACATCAGGACACTTGAACAGCATTATCTGACCACATAGAAACCAGGAAAGAGTGAGGCATCTCCCCTTGAATCTAAGTAATTCGTACACCTGCCAATCACCCACTGACCTCATATCTCCCTACAAAATTGCTACTGGAAAAGAAGGCATTGCAGAAGAGTGAGGTTCACTGCCTCTTAGAGCCTCTCCTTTGGGGGCCATGCCTGCCTAGACCAAAGCAGAACTAAGGGAATAGGTGCTGAATCTACTTACCTTCTTCCTTAGCCATCGTGAGCTCCAATAACCAAAAGAATCATTCCTATCTTTTTTGTTTGCTAAAATTCCAGGGAAACAGCAAAAGATGTGACACTTTGACACTAATGAGACTATACCCAAAGAACTGTGATTTTAATTATAATAGATTTCGAAGAGCCATGGAAGAGGTACAGGAGAGCAGCACGTTCCAGCCAGATCTGGAGAAAGTGCATTAATATCCCATGTTTTTGTTTTATTTAGTCTTTCCTGGCTGTGTCGAGAATCACCTGAGGTAATGGGAGGGCTTCTAGGGACTACATCAAATAGAGCCTTACAAAGAAATTTTATTTTCCCCTTCCCATACCATGGATAGGGACTACACTACAGAGGAATATTTGCTCTGCTGTGTCTTACAAGTTTCCAAGATTGGTTTGTTTGACCACTGACACTTGTGATCTGACACAACCTTTCCAGCAACTTCCATCCTTCAAAGGCTGGATGTCGCCACTTCTTACACTGGCTCACTATGCCTTGATACAAGTTTCTGCAGAACTGCTCTTCACTCGGAAGGCTGATCTGGGCTGGGTGTGAACGTTCCTAGGGAAGCCTGCATATGAGCCCTGTTGGCTGATTGCTTCATTAGAACCCTCTGCGCTTCAAGGGCCATATGCTTTCAAGTTTCTCTAAATGGTATTAGGGAAAAATATCCTCAAGGCATTATTTTTAAAGGGGACTTCAAACGTTCCCCAAGAAAAAAAAGGACAGCACGTTTGAACTCCAGGGGGTTGCCAGAGAAATCTCGCTTAGCAAGACTGTGAAAATGGAGTCATATTTTCAGTTTCGGGGGAAAGAACGAGCTGGTCACAATCAGGGATAAATTTGAAAAGTGGATGGAGAAAGATGCAGAAAATCTCCAAATCCTTGAATCTTTACCATAAAATAGCAAAGCAGACCATGACTTGAGGAAGGAATTTTTTTAGACAAGTTTTCATTTTATGTATGGTTCAGCAGGGAAATTTCAACACTCTCCCCACACCTTCAGTGTGCACAAGTCTATAAATTCTTCCCACTCCATTCTACACGGGAGAGATATCTAACATGAACCCCCTTCCTTGCCCTTGAGTTACACGGATTCACGCTGACTTTTTAAAGAGCAGAAAGCCAGACCACAGGAAGGCGGAAGCCATTCCTCTGCTGGTGCCCTGTCGAAGTTCTGCCCCACAGAACAAATTCTCCAAGTCCAAACTCTCCTCTCTTAAACAGACCTCACCCTCATCATCTTGGCTGCGATGCTGTCTTCTTTCTTAGACATTATAGTTGTGATATTACATATCAGACGGACTCCTGAGAAACCCTGCCCCCATTGATAATTCTAATATCTTATGTGTGCTCTATATTCACTCAGAGGACAGTTGCCTTGTATGCTAAACCATGAACAGTAAGAACCCGTCCCCCTCTCTGTAGGTTTACATTAAATTGAGATGCTCGCCGTTTTCCCTGTTTGTTCCTGGTGTCAGCTTGTACTTGGCATCTTGAGCATATGAAGGTCTTGCTAGTGTGTATGACGTTATTGCCAAGAGCACACTTGCAGCAGTCCGCACTAGAACCATCTTTGTGCCAATTACTTCAGAGAGTTTTCTTGAAAAATAAAAGGAGAGCGGGGACTCTTTTTTAAGGGAGCTTTCAGGTTATAGTGTGTGGTTTCAATTTTAATTTTTAGAATCGATCTTCCCAAAATGATGAGCCCTTTCAGCTCTGGGCTGTGCGTCTCTGCACCCTGAGCCTTGTTTGAAGCCTCTCTGTAAAATGGAAATCCTGATGAAGACATAGAAATAGCAACCGGAGTCGGCAGGACTGGCGGAGGAAAGTGCTGCCGCTGCTGACAAGACACCCTCATCTATTTAAACAGCTTCAGAAGAGAAACTGCTAGAAGCTTGTTAAGGAGTTTCCAAATGTGTGACTGTAAATGACTATCTCTAATCATGGCTGAATAAAGCAAATGCGGCAAATGAGCTGGTGGCAGGCGCCGAGGGCCTGCGAGTGTTGGAATTGTGTCTGCTGAATGGGTAATGACCGCGGCAGTGCAGGGGTCTCTGCAAAGTTCAAAGTCCTAAGTTTGATCAATTCGTTTATATACGCACACAGACACAGAGGCAGGCAGACACGCGCACGTGAACACGCAGACACAC
>CABHPH010126412.1:0-10290 GCA_902168325.1 Peromyscus nudipes | reverse complement strand
AAAAAAAAAACCCTTTATTGAAATGGAGAGCCAGGCTTGGTGACTATGATTGCCATCTCAGTTCTTGGGAGGTCAAGTCAAGAGGGTCAAGAATCAGGAGTTAGGGGCCAGCCCAGGCTACGTGCGACTGAACAGCCAAAAGAACACACAAATCCCAATAAAGTCCAAACAAACAAAAAATAAAAATAGACCCTCTCACCTTTAAAAAGAAAAAAACAACAACAAAAAAAAAACCCAAAAAAAACCCAAGCTAACCTGGAACTTACTTTGTAGCCAAGGATGATCTTGAACTTCTGATCTTCCTGCCTCCACCTCCCAAGTGCTGGATCATAGGTTTGCCGCCAGCAAGCCTGGTTTGTGAAGAGCTAAGCAAGCACTCAACTTCAACAACTGAACTACATCCCAACCTTAAAACCCCAAACCCGCCCACTTGCCCTCGCTCCGCCCCAATAAGAACCCTAAAACCCAAACCAACCAAACAAAACCAACCCATGATCAACAACAAAGTTTAGTGGGGTAGTAAGATGAAGTGGAAGCCCCTGAATTCACTCAGCTGACTCTTGTCTGTTTTCTTTCTCTGGCCTGAGAAATTGAAGATTCAGAGGGCAGGTTTGGATTCCAGTCTTTGGCACTGCTGTGTCTAGGGAAACGGAGGAGGTTGTGGAGACCCCGCAGGGTCATAAATCCGTGTGTTACTACTAAGATGTTTACTGAAGTGTGGGTAAGCACAGAAGCAGCAACTCAGATGGTCAGAAGTCTCCCGGGGCCCTGGCAAGAAGGACACAAGGCCTGGCTCGGAAAGTAGCGGAATCCGAGTCTCCAGGCCAGATTTTCCCTCTAGCCATTCCGGGCCAAGCTAAGCACAGCAGCTTAGCCAAGAGAAAGGGACGTCTCCCTCGTCTGCCGGGATGGAACAAACCCGCCCGCTTAGAGAGCGCTGAGAACCCCAAGGGTCCCTCGCAGCCTTTAGCAGCCAACATGACTTGACTGCTCCCGGGTCCCGCGTGCTCCCCACTCTCTCCAGACGCCCCCACCCATTCCGGGTGCGCGCGCAAGAGCCGGCCAGCTTCCCCTAGCGGTGCGCTCCGCAGCCTGCGGGTGGCAGCGGCGGTGGTGACTGTCTCTCGGGGAAGAGGGTGGCCAAGGGACCGCGGAGGAGGAGTCGGCGCCGCAGCCGCTCCCCTCGGGACCGCGCCCCGCCTTCCGTGGCTACCTGAGCATCCCCTCCTGTTTCCCTAGCTGCTCCGGTCTACCCTACCATCCCCTAGGGGACCGGGTGTACTCTCAGTGTCGCAGCCGCGGTGTCATTGCGCCCGGTGATCGGGACACTCGGATCTTGGTTCCCCTGGGGGCTTGGGACGAGCTGCACGGGCCGTGGCGACAGGCGGCGGAGGCACCAGCGCGCATCCCTCCCCCGCTACGTTTAGAGAAGCGTGTAGAAAACTGGTGTGACTTTGGAGGTCCGACTCCTCCTTCCGGCCAGCCTCGCGACACGCCACCTCCTGAGACAGGCCAGTGTGTCCGGCAGGCCTGGAGGCTCCTGTGGGGACTTGGAACGTGTCCGGGAACCCGTGGCGCTGTGCGCACTGGTGAGTTTTGCGGGCGGGGTGGGGGCGGAGAGGACGTAGCGCTGGATCCCTGCTCCCGCCCCTTTCCTGCTGTCCCCCCCACTTTGAGAGAGTCATTGAGATTTGAGCGTGACTGCGGAGCCTGGAGGATGCGGGCACCGGGAGCGGGCTTTTCCTCCTCCCGGAGTGATGGAGAGGGCCGGTGAGCTGAACAAAGACACCCGCCCGGAGGAGCCGGTTCTCTGCTGAAGAACGCTGTCCTCGCCCGGAGACGGCCGCCTGCGGGTAAGAGAGTGTTGGAGGTGCAACTCCAGGAGTGGCGCGCTCTTCCGCCGGCGGGCGCAGAGCAGGAGCCGGGCACCTGCGCGCCACTCCCGCCACATCTCTGGAGCATCCAGACTACCACCGGTCCCTGAAGGTCCACTGTCTTCAGAGGTCCAAAGTCCAAAGGCAACCTGTTCTGGGTGCAGCGAGGAGAGACCCTGGGACCTTTATCTTTTGCTGCCTGTTAGAAGGGACTGCGTGCTGTGGACGGAGCAGGCATTTCAGGGACACTTTTGCAAGCCAGGGGCTTTCCATGTGAGTGATCACGCTTGGTCCCCAACAGCCGTGTCCTCCCAGTGGTCTCTGTTGCCTGAGCATCGGCGTTCTGTGGCCAGCAGCAGCTGGGATTCTTCCCCACCCCCTGGCCATTGTCCGGTGTGAGGGGTCTGCACGGTCTCAGGCTGCCCTGCGCCTCGCAGGTGAGGCTGGTGGAGGCGTGGGTCCAGGGAAAGGACCGGCCGTGTTGTTTGATGGCTTCACTGAGGAGAGTCAAAGTGTTGTTGGTGTTGAACTTGATCGCGGTGGCCGGCTTCGTGATATTTTTGGCTAAGTGCCGGCCTATCGCGGTGCGCAGCGGAGACGCCTTCCACGAGATCCGGCCTCGCGCAGAGGTGGCTAACCTCAGCGCGCACAGCGCCAGCCCCATCCAGGATGCAGTCCTGAAGCGCCTGTCGCTGCTGGAGGACATCGTCTACCGGCAGCTTAATGGTAAGGACGTGCCCTGACGCCCGTGGGTCGTGGTGCGTGCGGGGGCACAGGGTGATCTCCCTGTCTCTCTGTGCTGTGTACTCTAAGCTGACATCTGAACGTGTCTGATTTCTCGCTTTCATTCTGGCTCCGTGTCTGGTACGATTGTAGAAACCACTACCTGCTTCTTTCCCATGATGTGCTCAAGCTGGAAGTTTGGTCTCTGCTTGTGACTCCAGCTTAGGCAGGACGGACTCTGGGCTGGGGACGTCTAGAAAAGAAATAGCCGTCAGTGCATGGTGTTTGATGGGGGAGCTGGTGCCATGGCTTGCAAAGTGAAGGCTTGAATGAGTGCTTGATTCCTTTAGGTTGAATGCATTCACTAAGAATACAGACTCTTCCCTGCCCTCTGCCTGGGTGCGGGGGTGATACTTTGAACCAAGCAGTAACTGAGGTTCAAGTCCTCAGCGAGTCTGGGAAGCAGGCGTTCATTCACAAAGTTCAGCCAAACAAGGAGGCATCTCCATTTGTAGCATTTTCCAGAACCTGTCCCATCTACAACATTCTAAATGAGTTACCATCAAAGAGCAGGGTCGGGGGAGCTAATTTACTGTTTCCATGTGGCCCAGGGGACTGATGGTCCCTGGACACTTGCTGTCTTCACAGTGTCCCGTAGCCTATCTAGTATAAAGAAGGCGTTGCGAGTGCACAAGTCCGACTCTCTCTTCCCTTCCCAACCTTTTGCGTGTTCCCATGGCCCGGAACTGTCAGCTGTTGTAATGACTGGTAATAAGTCTTGGCTGTGTCCTAGAGAGACATTACAAATCCGCACGTGTAATGGTAGGACATTACCATTAGTCCGACGAGGTTCCGGCCCCTCCCCCACACGAGAACCCAGCCAACCAGACTGGGGGGAGGTTAACCAAGCTGTCTGTGTACTGATGTTAGTAAGTAGTACTTTAGAGGTTGGTTGACCACAGAGCCTATGTTTTTGGCTACAAGGCACAGATTTCTTTTCATGTGTCTGTGTGCAGGTGTGTGTGTGTGCGCGCGCGCGCGCGCGCGCGCGCACATAAAGGGCAGGGGTCAACCTTGAATGTCTTTCTTCAGGTTCATTTACCTTGGATATTTTGAGACAGGGTCTCTCACTGACCTGGTGCTAACAGAGTGAGACTGGCTGACCAGCATACCCAGGGATCCAGATGGTTCTATTCTCTAGCTCTGGGATTACAAGTACATGCTACCATGCCCAGCTTTTTAAAAATTGTGTGTGTGTTTGTATGTGTTGTGTTGTGTTGTGTGTTGTGTATTTGGGGAGGGTACACACATACCACAGACCACATAGAGAGGTTAGAGAACAACTCACTGGAGAGAGCTGTCTCCTCTTCTACCATGGGGTCCTGGATGCTCCTAGGTCCTCAGGCTTGATTACCTTTACCCACTAAGCCATCTCCCTGGCCCCAGACTCTGACTCTTAAAGTATATAAGATTTTTTGATAAATGGACTACATAGATAGATCCATGTAAATGTGGGTTGGGGACCAAACTTAACCTGACTTCACTGGTGAGAGTCACAGGCCAGCATGAGGCTGGTGGCAGAGGACCGGGGAAGACAGGTTTCTTCTCACCCTTTGATGATCCCTTCTGGATAATCCCAGGTGAGGGATGTGGGCAGCCTCCTACACTCCTGAAAAGATGTCATAGTCTTCTTAGTGTCACACCGTAAGTATCCAGGGGGCTTTGAACTTGTGCCTTTGGCATGAAGTTGTGGCCCTAATTGTACCTTTTGCAGGTAATGAGACCAGACCATCAGGGCAGCCCACCCAGGCCGTGTGGAAGCTCTTCTCCCAAAGACCTCAATACAAAATGAATAGAACAAGATTAAATCCCTCAGTTCATTTCTAGCACAATTAGAAGAGTGTGGGCTCAGTACTCTGGAGGTGAGGCAGGAGAATCAGAAGTATTGGGTCAGCCTGGCTAAAGAAGAAGAGTAGGGATGTTGGAATTATTTTTTTGCATAGATACCTACAGAAACATACTCATAAGACACCCCCAAATAGCCAGAGCATGCCCACTCTCAAACTACATGCAGGGACATAGGTCATTTTAGTAACAGTTTCCATTAGGGACATGATATATGTTATGGTCACACCTCTTCATGGCAATTATAAAAATTCTATGTGGTACTATTTATTTGTTTCTTAATTATTTGTTTACTTATTTATTATGGTGTGAATGCATATGTGTGGAACATACACATGGAAGCTGGGGATCAATATCTGGTATCTTCCTCAGTCACTTCTCTGCCTCGTTTTTTTGAGACACAGTCTCTCACTGAACCTGGAGCCTGCCATTTTGGCTACACTGGCTGACCAGCAAGCCCCAGTGACCATCTTTGCTCAGCCTCTCCAGCACCAGGATTATAGGCAAACGCCAACAAGTCCTGTGCAGCAAGCACTTTAGCCTAGGAGCCATTTTCTTGGGTCTCTATGTGATGTTTTTTTAAGGGTAGCAGATGTTCATGACCCTCTTAGTATTGGCAATAACCCTGTGAGGCACCTGTCCTTCTTTGTCTCTTTGAGACTTGCTGGCAGTCACCCAGTGGCCTTTGGGGCTTTAAAATGACTCTGGAACTTGTTACCTTAGGGCGGGGGCTCTTAGCGCTGTTCCCACTCACCTCCCCAGACCTTACTATCAAAATCCCTTGCAGGGTCTATGTGGATGCAGAATTCAGGGCTCCATGTCCTAGGGGCTTCTTTTCAATAGAGTAGGGTCTGAGACTTTGTTTCTAGTGAACTTCTTACTCTCCATCAGACACTTCTCTGCCTATACCAAATCTAGCAAGGGCGGAAAACACACTCAAATTACAAAGCCACCAAGCAGGCTGGGTACAACTTGTGAGAAGCTACAGTTTGCTTTCGAGGGGCTCTGGGTCTGGCTTCTTTCTCTGAGCCCTTTGCTTTGCAGAGAATGCTCATGCTAGGGAGATGCAGATGCAGCTCAGTTGGTAGAGCCCTTGCCTAGCTTGTGTGAGTTCCATCCCTAGCGCCACATAAACCTGGAGTGGTGGCACAAACTTCTAAGCTCGGCTCTAGGAGGGAGAAAGGATGATTAAGACTCCATCATTGGCTTCCTAGGGAGCTGAAGGCAAGTTTGGGCTACATGAGACTGTCTCAATATGAAAGAAGGATGGAATGGGGGTGGGAAGGAAGGTAGAAGAAAATTGACTGGTTGAGTAGGGAGCTAGAAGGGGAAGGCTGGAAGTGGGCTTAGTGACATCCAGTTGAGAGCTTTTCCTAGGTGAGCAATGACTTCAAACCGGGACTTGGTAGAATCTGTCTTCCCGGATTTGTAGGGACAGGCAACCTGGAGGGTAAGAGCAAGGAGAAGTTGTGTTGTGGAGGAGACTCTCTCCATCTCCATCCACCCTGCCCTCAGGGGTACCAGTCTTTGTCTGTTCTTGTTTTGAGGACTGTTTATTCCATCTGTTATACCAGGCTGGCTGCTGTACCATGGGGACTGGGGGAGGGAG
Organism: Peromyscus nudipes; assembly: GCA_902168325.1. Classification (NCBI taxonomy): domain Eukaryota; kingdom Metazoa; phylum Chordata; class Mammalia; order Rodentia; family Cricetidae; genus Peromyscus; species Peromyscus nudipes. The sequence continues at coordinate 4,179 of CABHPH010126412.1, read as the reverse complement.
GGGAGGGCTCTTCCTGGTGTGCGGGAGAGATGGGACCAGGGCTTTGTCAGGGCTCCTGATGACCACCTGTCTCCACCCATTGCCACTGACAACAAAGACGGAGCCCAGGAGCCCAGGGTTCCTTATTCCTCAGCTGGAGCTAGGCACTAAGGGCATAGCAGGAGCTCAGCGCCATATGAAGCTGGCATTTTTAAAGTTGCACAGAGCTGGTCTAGGGATATAGCTCCATGGTAGAATGTTTGCCTAGTATGTGCAAGGTCCCAAGTTTGATCTCCAGAGCAGCAAAAAACATACAAAAAGACAAACAAAAAGCCACTCTGGTTATTTGAAGCTCTCCTGTGGTCCCTTGGGTCTAGCAGGAGAAATTCATGGAGATTCCATCTTCCTCTGGATGGGTTTTGGTTTGCTTGATTGTTTTTGCTTGTTTTGAGGCTGGGTCTCATGTAGCCCAGGCTAGCCTGAAACTCCCCTAAGTAGCCAAGGATGACCTTGAACCCCGTAATCCTCCTGCCTCCACCTCCTCAGTGCTGGGATCACAGGTCTGCACAGGCCGTTCTCTGAGGATCTCCATCTTGGTTCTCGTGATTGGCTTTCCCTCTGCCGATTTGCTGAGACGCACACCCCTTATGGATCTTAGGCTCCGTAGCCTACACATTGAAACTCAGTCTCTGAGAAGAGCTGGTTATGCTGATTTCTCTGCACAGTCCTCAATTCTGTCCACCCTTCCAGGCTTGGCTCTTGTGGTTGAGGGTTGCCGAATGTTATGTGGGCAGCAGTCCTGTTACTTTGAGCTGCTCAAGGCTTTAGTGATCGTCCCTTTGCAGTCTTATCCCGAACTCTTATGCCTCAGTGGGTTTAACTTTGGAGTCCAGAAATGACTCGAGGTTTTTTTTTAAAGGGCTGGAGCCCTATTTTAGACTTTTACATCCTACCCCGTCTCTTCCCATCTGTGCCTCGCATATATGGTGGGCAGCTGAGGTTTATTGATAGCTGGATGGGAACTAGGTTTTAGGAAGGAGATGATAACCACAGGGAAAAAAATAAAACCCAGGATTGCAAAGGCTGGGATGGGTAGTGTGGTGAAGGACTGAGCTGGGAAGACTGAGTGTAAGAAAGCCTCCTTGTCTTCATCTTATTGCCTCTGTTATCTTGCCTATTATCATCCCAATTCCGCCATCTTGGCTCTGCCATCTGGCCAATGTTTTCTTGCGTCTGACACATTGCCTCTGCCATGCTGTTCCCATCGTCTTGTCTACATCATCTTCCTCTCTGTCTTCTCTCCCCATCTTGCCCTTACTATCTGCACCCCCCCATCTGGCCCTCACATCTTGCCTCTCCCACCTTGGTATAGTCAGAAGTTTTTCTGTGTCTCGTTTTGCCCACGATCGGGACTCTCCCACTCGTATCCCACAGCCGCTGGGCCCCAAGTAAACACACAGAACCTTATATTATTTACAAGCTCACGGCCATGGCCTATGGCTCAAGCTTCTTGCTAGCTAGCTCTTATAACTAAACTCAGCCCATTTCTATTAATCTATATGTTGCCACGTGTTCCGTGGCTTTACCTGTGTGCCATTACACGCTGTTCCCTGGATGGCGAGGATGGCGTCTCCCCTCTCTGCCTTTCTTCTTCCTGTCTCTCTCTTGGATTTCCCCCCTGCCTATAAGCTGCCTTGCCATAGACCAAAGCAGTCCATTTGTTAACCAATGGGAACAACACATATTCACAGCATACAGAAAGACATCCCCCGGCAATTTGATCTAGTCTTTTCCTGCCTGAATGAAATGAACCAGCTCCTTCAAGGAGCCTGGAAGTAAGGTGGTGTACCAAATTAGGACTATACCAGGTTAGACACTAGCCAGCATCGGTATATTTGGGTGTATGACTTTATATTATGAGTATAGTTTAATATTCTTTTCTGCAGCATGGAATCAGCTCATAGAACATCTGGAAAAACCTTTTTAAAATCTGTTAAAGCAGTTGCCCGGCGGTTCTTATAGACCCAGACACTGATTTCCTTGTTGTTGGAATTCCCCCAGTCATGAGGTACGTGATTTTCGGTTCCCTGTCACCTTTTCCGTCACCTTCTAAGGAAGTTATTTATTTCTCTCATTTCAGGGATGAGAAAGGTGAGAAACAGAGATATTGTTAGATTTAACTGGCGTGGTACAGCGAGAGAAGGGCAGAGTGGAGGATTAGGAATATGCCTTTCCCTTTTTCTTCCAGGCCCATGCAAGCCTCGCTCCCGCCTCCTGTCCCCCAGCACAGTGAATTGGAAGTGGGAACCCCCGAGCTCCAGCCCTCTTCTCTGTCAGCCCTGGGCAGCTGTGTCGTAAGAGGAAATGCAATTGATTTCGAGTTAGTTTCCAAATTTAGATTTCAGAGGGATATTGAATAGAAGCCGGGTTGCTTGGAGAAATTGAAAAATCTTTGCGGAAATAGAAGTCAAAATTACCTACCCTGCTCCTGCCTCTAAGCCACATGAGTGGACAGGGCTGAAAAACTAAAACTGCAAAGAAGAAGAAGGGGGAAAAATAAAAAAGGCCAAAAACTAAAACATTCCCAGATAACCCAAGGGCTGTGCGCCAAAATTCTCCAGGCAAGGGAGAGTGAGTTGGTATAGTGGGCATAGGGGGAAATCTGTTCTCTCTTGACCGCAGGTTAGAGCCAGAGAAAACAGGATTATGGGCAGCCCAGGCTGGCCTCAAACTCCCTATATAGCCGAGGGTGACCAACAACTTATGATCCTCCTGCCTTCGCCTCTATGGTGCTGGGGGACAGGTGTGTATCACGATGACCAGTTTGTTTGTTTGTTTCCAATGCTGGGATAGGATCTAAGGCTTTGAGAATGCTATGAAAGCACTCTAGTAGCAGAGACAGTCCCAGGCCGGGTGGTGGTGGCGCACGCCTTTAATCCCAGCACTTGGGAGGCAGAGGCAGGCGGATCTCTGTGAGTTCGAGGCCAGCCTGGTCTACAGAGCGAGTTCCAGGAAAGGAAAAAGACTCTCTTTGGTGACTGACAGAGCCAAACCCAGCATTGTTTCCCTTTTCCTACCTAGATAATGGTCGACTTTTATGTCGACCGTGGATGCTGAGTGGTAGCTGCATTTCCTTGGGAGGGGGCAGGAGAAGACAGTGAATGTTCGCATTAAAACCAACCACTGCGTGGTCAGGCAGAGGGATCAGTGAGGAGAGCACTTGCTGGTCTTATAAAGGACTGGGGTTTGGTTCCCAGTGTCCCTTAACTCTGGTACCAGGGGGTCCTGCACCCTCTTCTGGCCTCTACAGGTACCAGGGGGTCCTGCACCCTCTTCTGACCTCTACAGGTACCAGGGGGTCCTGCATCCTCTTCTGGCCTCTACAGGTACCAGGCCTGCACATACCTCCATGCAGCCAAACAGTCATACAGACAAAATAAGAAATCGTAAATACATCTTTAAAAACCTCACCCACTGGGTGGGGGACATGGTTCAGTAGTTAAGAGAACTGGCTGCTTTTGCAGCAGACTGGAATTCTGTTTCCACCCTGCCAGGTGACTCACAGCCGTTTGTAACTCCAGCTCTAGGGCAGTGCTCCTCAACCTTCCTAATACTGTGTGCGACCCTTTCATACAGACCCTCGTGTTGTGGTGACCCCCTCCCCCCAGCCATCAAATTATTTTTGTTGCTACTTCATAGTTGTAGTTTTGATACTGTCATGTAAATACCTGATCTGCAGGATATCTGATCTGCGACCCCTGTGCAAGGGTCATTTGATCCCCACAAAGGGTTGGGGACCAACAGGTTGAGAACCGCTGCTCCAGGGGATCTAACAACCTCTTCTGGCCTCTGAGGGTACCTGCACACAGAGAAAGATACACATATATAAAAATAAAAATTAACCAAAAAAAAAAAAACCCCAATCGCTGTAGAGGAGACTAGAAGGAAACCCAGCTTGCGTGACTTCTCTACGCTCAGTCTAGGCATTCAGCAGGGCCTGGAGACAAGGCTGGCCAGTGTTTTAGAAGGCTTGGTCCATGGATGGAGTCCGGGTACTGGAGCCAGGTGCTTTTCCTTGAGCCCTGGCATCTGGTTGAGCTGGTTCCTCCTGGAGAAGTGGGGAGCTGTATTCTTGGACAGCATGGACATGCAGACAGGTCTGAGCCGTGTGGGTGTCAGACACCCTGTCAGTGGGGAGCA
>CABHPH010126411.1:12985-23463 GCA_902168325.1 Peromyscus nudipes | reverse complement strand
GAAGGAAGGAAGGGAAGGAAGAAAGGTAGCTGAGCAAGCCAGTAAGCAGCACTCCTCTGTGACCTTTGCTTCAGCTCCTGCCTCCAGGTTTCTGCCTTGAGTTTCTGCTCTGACTTCCCTCAGTGAAGGACTATGATGTGGAAGTGGAAACCAAATCAGCCCTTTCCTTCCCAAGCTGCTTTTGGTCATGGTGTTTCCTCACGGCAAGAGAGAGTGGACTAGGACACCAGCTTGAAGACAAGGCTGGTCGGTGAGCCCCAGGGATCCACCTGTCTCTGGTCCCCAGAGCTGGGTTACCAGTGTGCACACTGCTCCCACTGGTTTCCAGTGAGTGCTGAGGATCAAACTCAGGCTCTTGTGTTTGCAAGAGAAGCACTTTATCAACTGAGCCACCTCACCAGCCCCATTCATTCATTCATTCATTCATTCACTTATTTATTTTAGACAAGCCCCAAACTCAGTATGTAGCCAAGGATGGCCTTGATCTTCTGATCCTCCTGCTTCTACCTCTCAAGTACTGGGACAGATGTGCCCTACCACATCCAATTTATGCAGTAATAGGGGATGAACCCAGGACTTCAAGCACACTAGGCAGGTACTCTACCTATTGAGTGACACCTCAACTTCCCTTATCTACTTGGAAACACATATTTTTATTAGTTTTAATTATGTGTGTCTGTGTGTATATGTGCACATGAGTACAGATGCCCTCAGAGGCCAGAAGAGGGCGTCAGATCTGCTGGGGCTGGAGTGATAGGTGTTTGGGAGCTGCTGGATGTGGGCGCTGGGAACCAACCCAAGTTCTCTGCAAGAGCAGACATGCTCTTAGCGCTGAGCCGACTCTCCAGTCTGTTTCACTTTGAAGTGCATGGTTCAGTGGCACACACATCCGTGGCATATGCACACCTGCATCATCATGCCACCACCCCTACCAGCCTGTGCCTTTGAAGTCTCTGGGGTACCAGACTCCTGATGATGTCATTTCCAGCAGTACAGGGTTCTGAGCAGTGAGCTCATCTTTACTGTTCGGTTCTCAAAGCTCTATTTAATGGAAAGCAAACAAAAATAGTTCCTGGATTTCTCACCTTTGAGGACCCTCACACAGCCCCCCAGGGCCAGAGGAGGTCTGCTGTCACTTTATTCTGGCCAGGAATGAGGAAGCTAATGGGGAGGGTGGGGAGGTGTCGGGAAAGGCTGTCCAGGCTAGATGGGTGGTTGCTAGGGCAGCAGAGAAAGAACCCAGAAGCCTCTGGGACTGTTTTCAAAGCAGACAACGGTGGGCTCCGTAGAGCACACATAATCACCCAGAATTCCCCAGCCTGTGGGCTGAGAGGGAAGGCTGCCCCTCAACCTGGTCATCTTGGGATGGATGGTTGCACATTCAGAGATCCAGCTGAGTGGTGCTGAGAAAGACCTCTGTCCAACTCAGTTTCCCTTTCGAATGAAAGGCTGAGCTTGGTGCTTTCATGGTAGCTTCTTTGGAGCCTGGAGGCTCTAAAAAATCCTTTTTCTTATCCCAAAATCTATGTCCCAAGAGAGGCTGGTAGTGGGGAATTCATGTTGAGCTTCTGGAATGAGGGAGAACAACTTTTTAAAAATAGGATTCTTACCTGGTTTAGTGATATTAATACTGAAGACTTATTAGCCACTGGGCATTTTCTATCAGCTCATTGAATTCTATGCCCATCTGATAGACAGTCTCAAAGAGGTGATCAAGTTGTCCAAGGTCACCTACCTCAGGAGTAGCGGCAGTAGGAATCACATTCACATTGCTCTGGTCTCAGGGCTGCTGTTCCCCACATGCCTTTGCTGGGATTCCCCTCCTGAACTTCACTTTCCACTACTGCTAAACACTCAGGCCTCTGAATCAGCCCACGGGGCTGCAGACACAGCTCTGCCTCCAGCCAAGTGACCTTCAGCTCCTCACTCCAGATCCCAAGCCCTGGTTTCACCTACAGAAGCAGGAAGAAGAGTGGGGCCTTGTGCCAGGGGCAGCTAGGAAGACACATGGTCCCAAGAGTGGGTGTTTGGGAACAGCTGAGACAGGCCTGGCCACAGTGAGCAGTGTTTAGTATTTGTTTTTAAAACCTTGTTTATTGTCAGGGTTTTGTTGTTGTTAGTTCTGTTTAAATAGCATATTCATTGTAAATGTTTATTTTTAACAGTTTTGCTTTCAATTTCTCATCAATGAGCAATGAACAAAATGCAGCTTTCGGAATGTCAAGAAATGTACACATGAGCACACACACATACACATACATACACATACAACACACCTATACAACGTACACACACACACACAAACTATACTCCACTCCCACCTTGTATGTGCTTGTCAACAGCCAGAGATGTGCTTTGGTTAACACTTTAATGGAGACACATTGGCTCATGAATTTGTATAGGGGGGAGACAAAACCTTCCAAGGGACCCTGTTCAGTGTGGACTGCACAGACGGTCTGGATCAGTAGCCTTTTGATGCATGTGCAAGCAGGTCCTTTACAGTGACTGTTCGCCCCTTCCTTCCTCTTCTCTAGTGGGGAGCCAAGAGTTCAACAGGTCCCGGCCATGATGACAGTTATTTTGTCTTGAGGGATCACTTGCTCTGTGTTTAGCCTTGACCTTGGAACTAGACTGCACACTTGGTAGCTTAGGAGGCTGAGGGAGCGTGTATAGGTCTCCGCTGCCCCATCTGGGAAGTGGGACTGAGGTCTGCCTGCTTCAGCAGGGCCTCAGACCCTGGGCCTGGGCCCAGGTTCCCTGTCACCTTCCCTCTTGGTCTAGAAGGGAAATGCCATTAGGAGAGTGTCGCTGAGCTTTGCGCATATGTTAACAGGAGCCCCAAGACCATTCTCTAAGGGAATGTGGACACCAGACTCACATTCGACAAGTATGGAGAAAGGAGGCTCGGCCAGGCTCACTGACTTGCTTAAGAAGGTGAGAGGCAGCCGGGTGGTGGCGGTGCACGCCTTTAATCCCAGCACTCAGAAGGCAGAGGCAGGCAGATCTCTGAGTTTGAGGCCAGCCTGGTCTACAGAGTGAGTTCCAGGACAGCCAGGGCTACACAGAGAAACCCTATCTCGAAAAAACAAAATCATAATCTTTAAAAATTATTATTATTGTGTACATGACAGGGGATGGCATGATGTGCATGTGGGGGCCAGAGAATAACTTTGTGGAGGTGATTCCCTCCTTCCATCTTTACACATTGTGGTGTTTGAAAGGAAATGACCCCCATAGGGAGCAGCACCATTAGGAGGTGTGGCTTTGTTGACGTAGGTGTGGCCTTGTTGGAGGAAGTGTGTCACTGTGCGGGTGGGCTTTGAGGCCTCATATGTACTCAAGCCATACCCAGTGTCTCAGTTCACTTCCTGTTGCCTTCAGATCAAGATGTAAGGACTCTCAGCTCCTGCTCCAGTGCCATGTCGCACCATGATGATAATGGACTGAACCTCTGAAAACGTAAACCACCCCAATCAAATTTTTTTCCTTTATTAGAGTTGCCATGGTCGTGATATCTCTTCACAGCAATAGAAACCCTAACTAAGACACACGTGTTCTGGGGATTGGACTCCCTCGGACTGTGAGGGAAGTACCTGTTGTGTGTGCTTCTCTTCCGAGAAATGCAGCGGCAGTCTTGGAGAGCTCAGCTGTGCCTCTTTGCAGGAGAACTATTCCATCTGGGCTTTCCTGATTGTTTACATTCCCTCATGGATGGCTCTGAGGGCAAAAGACCTTCACCTGGTTATCCAGCCACTCCCTACCACCTGCTGAATGCAACTCTTCTGTATTGCAGTGGCCTGGGGAGGGGCTAGAGTATAGAGGCCTGGACCCTTGGGGAGGGGCATCCATTTCTGCAGGCTATGGGAAGCCCCTATCCCTGTCCCTGCTGGGTAAAGACTTTCCAGGTATGGCCTTTTGGGGAGGAACACCCACGTTCCTGTAAGTAACCCCTTACCTATGCTGTCTTTTTTTTTTTTTTTTTTGAGCTGAGGATCGAACCCAGAGCCTTGCGCTTGCTAGGCAAGTGCTCTACCACTGAGCTAAATCCCCAACCCACCTATACTCTGTCTTACAGAGCCCAACAAATTCATTGGTTCCCCAGAGTGAACTTTGGTAGAATCATGTCCTGGTTTGTTGCTGGGACATTAGAAAGAAGGGCTAGACGTTAACAGCAATGCCTTTGTCTGCCGGGCCATCTTACTTGCCTCAAATTATGACCTTTATAGATAGCTAACATCAGTACAAAGAGATGCACACACATGGACAAAAATAGCATCAAGCGAGCATTGTCTCCTCACACCCAAATGCCCTGGTCCTCTTGGGTGACCTGTGTGTTTCTCTCCAAATGTTGACATCTCAATAATACTGTTTACCTGTCTCATCCTCTGGGATTTATGTCCTAACGCTCTCTCCACAACTGGCACACACAGTGCCCACACACCAGTGCTTGCTCACGACCTCATAGGGCTTAGGTTAGTTTGATGATCTTTTGGTGATCTATTTTGTCCCGAACCCAAGAGCTGCTTGAGGGTGTTAATGGTGCTGCATTGGTTCCTATGACCCCAGAGGGAGGTTGAGGCTCTTGACAGTGGAAAGTACTGCTGGAGGCTGGCAGGGTCTTTGGGTGGTGGTAGACAGTGTCTAAAGTTTCTGGGCTTCACAGAAGCCCCTGTAAAGGAGATTTGCTTCTCTCCTGTGGTGCTGGGGAAACTGAGTCAGTGAGGGCAGGGGACAACAGCTACGTCTTCATCTTACTCTACAAAGCAGAACACAGTTCAGATGGTTGAGACCGTGAAATTCAAAAACAGCAAAACCAGAAAATAACTTGCACAGATGTTGGTGATTTTGATCTCTGGATGGGAAAGGCCTCTCCAAGCAGAGCCATAAATGGAGGGAATTATGGAGGAAAAGATGTATGTATTTGTATGCTTAATATTGGAAACTTTTGTAACATCAAAACACACTCTAAATTGAAAGAAAGTAAAAACCAAATATGTAAAGAGCACTTGCAAGTCAAAAAGAAAAAAAAGGATCTAAAAACCTCAGTGGGAAAACATGAATAGCAACTTTTATAAAAAGAAACATCAGTTGGACATGGTGGTGCATGTCTTTAATCCTAGAACTCAGGAGGCAGAGGCTGGTGGATCTCTGTGAATTTGAGACCAGACTGGTCTGCATAGTGAGTTTCTTTTTTCTGGTTTTTCGAGACAGGATTTCTCTGTGAAGTTTTGGTGCCTGTCCTGGATCTCGCTGGGATTAAAGGTGTGCACCACCCAGCCGCATAGTGAGTTTCATGCCAGCCAGGGATACATAGAGAGATGCTATTTCACAAAAAGAAAGAAACAAATAAATAAAAAGAAAAAATCAGCAAATGGAAAAAACTGTTTACTCAGCCAGGCAGTGGTGGCACACGCCTTTAATCTCAGCACTTGGGAGGCAGAGCCAGGCAGATCTCTGTGAGTTCAAGGCCAGCCTGGTCTACAGAGTGAGATTCAGGACAGGCTCCAAAACTACAAAGAAACCCTGTCTTGGAAAAACAAAAAACAAAACAACAACAAAAACTATTTACTCCTGTTAGAAAATAAGCATCTGTTGAAGTGGAAATATTGTAGGGTTTTTTTTTAAGGTTTATTTTAATTTGTCTGTGTGTGTGTGTGTGTGTGTGTGTGTGTGTGTGTGTGTTTATGTGAGTGCTGGTGTCCTTGGAAGCCAGAGGTATGGGATCCCCTGGAACTAGAGTTACAAGCAGTTATGACTCACCAGACATGGGTCCTGGGAACTGAACTCAGGTCCTCCGCAAGAGCAGCAAGTGCTCTAACCACTGGACCATCCCTGCAGCCCTGAGACTGTGTATTTTTCTTTTTTGTCACTTCTGTAAACTATTTTTAAAATGTTTTCATTACATTAAAGCATGAGTATCAGAACATAACATGTAACTTGTGAGCTTGTCTGCCGTCTGCCGTAAGGGACCATGTCTGTATCCCTTTCTTTTATACTTTATCAATTCTTTCACATTTCCCACACAAATCACATATTATCTTTATTACAATAAACTTCATTATACATCATAATTATATGCAGAGATTCTCTGTGATAAATGCCAACCAAGAAGCCCTGGTGTTGAATCTCAATTAAACACTCCTAACTGCTGCTGTTCTGCTTAATTGAAGTTGATTGTACGAAGTGATGATAAACAACCCTCACATGGGTAACACTGAATAACGTATGGACACACTTGTTCCCCGAAGCACTCTGGCAAGGCTCCGAGACACCAGGCTATCAGTCAAACAGAATGGGACCCGCTGTGGCTTTGGGTGGGTCACAGTCCTCTGGGGCTGCAGGTGGCGGCCTCAGAAGCACAGGCCACAGCGTGACTTTCCAGCTGGCCTTCTGCCCTGTGGTTCACATCAAGGGGATCTGACCAGACAGCAGGGGCAGAGAAGCCCCCCACGGTCCCTGTAGGGTGGTGGGGAGCAATGCATGTCTCCAGCTTTCACTGGAAGCCTCCTGCTTCTCTGCCTGGAACATGGTGTGCTGACACACAAGGTGGTGTTTTTCCCGGTGCCCCGCAGCCTGCCCTTCTCAGCCAGCAGCAGGGCTGGGCAGGACTTGACACCTCCTTGGAAGAAGTAAGGAGAGGCCTGTGCTTGTGGGCAACTGCTCTCCACCCTTTTGGCCACTGGATCCGAAGTGGTCTGCCTCACAGGCAGGATGCAGAGGGTTCTCAGCCCCAAGGCAGAGACCCCAGTGTAATTGCAGAAGTTTTGGGGGGAGCCAGGAGGCTTCTCTGGGAAGGAGGTTCCCCGAGGTCTGAGATTATCAAAGCTGCTCCCTGGGCCAGCAGCATCAGTAGCACCTGGGAATGGATCAGAAGCACAGCCTCCCTGAGTCCACTCACTCGGTGGAGAAGCGTGGGCTGGGAATGTACACCTTTAACACCAGTACTCGGGAGGCAGAAGCAGGCAGATTGGATCTCTGTGAGTTCGAGGCCAGCCTGGTCTACATAGTGAGCTCCAGGACAGCCAGCGCTACATAGTGAGACCCTGTCTCAAGAAACAACAACAACAAAAAAGTTGTTGGGAGAGGGGAGCAGCAGACATGTGCACGAGGAAAGCCACACATTAAGACTCTCACGTATGGTCATAACACCTGAGGCCAAGCCCTGTACAGGTGTTTCAAAAGAGCAACGATGGTAATGGTGGAGACGAAAACGATAAAGCAATGACTGCTTTCTAAGCACCTGTGTGTGCCATCTGTCACCCCACTGTTTTATCATCCCTGTTACACCCATTTTACAGATGGTAACACTAAGATTCAGCCGTGTAAGGCGAGGATCCATCCCATCCAGATACCTGGTGAGTTGGTTGCAGACTTGAGGAGTTAAATCTGAGCTGCTCTTCCTCCAAACGAATGTCTAGAAGATGCCTCAAATCTTGTATTCTCGACGAGGGTTCCTTTGTATGCATGTGTGGTGCTGGGACTTGAACTTCGGGCCTTGCACATACTAGGGAAGTGCTCTGCCGTGGAGCTCTATCTAGCAGATTTAAAGGGTGTCTCCTGACTGCTAAGCCCTGGCATATGTACTTTTGGTATGCGGCTTCCTTTAATCATCAGGATGGTCTCTGGGTGGATGTGCGGGTAATTATCTTCATTTTGAAAACGGGAGCACTGAGGCCCAGGGCTTGCTCAAGGTGACATTGAGTCACAGAAAGGCCCTGTTCTGAAAAACCCCTAAGGGGAAGAATGTACTGGGAACGTGCTGGACCACAGCCCCGTAATCAGAGGGGACAGTAGAAATGGGGGTGGGGCTGCTGGCTGTATCCTGCCTCCATGGACAGGAGGCAACCAAGGTCCGAGAACATCTGTGGTTTGGGACAAGCCAACACCGACTCCAACACCCACATCTGAAAGTGGGGCCACTCACAGCAACTGCACAGATTTTTGCAAAGATTACTTAGTACACACGAGGTGCTTGAAGCAGGACCATTTTCCTTCCTCAGTGGTGTCTGTCAGTTGGTTCCCAAGGAGATGTGACTGTAAATCTAGCCTGGCATCCCACCCCAACCCTCCCTGCCAGGGCAGTAAGATGATCCGACAGTCTCTGGAATGATGGCAGGGAGTACAGCTCAGCCTGTAGAGTGCTTGCCTAGAATGCAGGAAGCCCCGGATTTGATCCCCAGAACTGTGGAGGTGGGAAGACAGGAGTTTAAGGTCATCCTTGGCTACATGGCCTACTTGAGACTATTTATTTATTTATTAGTTTCTAGAATGAACCCCAGTTGAAACTTCTTTTTTCTCCTGGTTTCTCGAGGTGGGGTTTCTCTGTGTAGCCCTGGCTGTCCTGGAACTCGATTTGTAGACCAGGCTGGGCTCCAATTTATGGAGATCTGCCTGCCTCTGCCTCCCGAGTGCTGGACCGCCCGGCCAGCTGAGACCCTTACTCCCTCAGTGCCTTCGACCATATGGACAGGACAGGCAAAGACGGAGGATGCAGGCTGGATTCACCAGCAGAGGCCTCCCCAGATCCGAGTGCATTCCCACCGCAGCTCCACGCCCATTCCCAGCCTATACTGCCTTCACTCTGAACCAGGGCACAAATGGGCACAGGCCACTACCCTCAATATAGGAAGGGATGGCCAGCTTCTCTCTCCCACAGCCCTGGCAACCCCTACCCGCCGCAGACAGGAAGGTGACTCAGTCCCCACAGACCCCTCCTCAGACACCCAGCACAGACTTGCTATAGGAAAAAGGGGCAGTTTCATTTCCGCCCCCACCCTCCCCCCACCAGCTACAAGTGCTCTCATTGATGTCCCAGGCTATCTCTCCCATGAGCCTTTGTGGTCCCAGCCAGAGGTCTTAGCGGACCTTGACCCAGGACAGGATGGTCTATCAGGGCAGGCTGTATGGCCCTACTGTGTACAGAGGGAAGAGGTGGACCCCCAGAGGTGGCTGCTGGCCCCTATTATATTGGCTTCTTTTAAATTAAAACACATAGCACATTGATTACACAATAAACCACAGCTATTTCATGGATCGAATTAAGTTTTATTTGGGCAAATTACAACCTTTCCTACAGTTGTGCCTTTGTGAATCCATCCCTTTTTAATAAAGGCAAGCATTTCTGGGGCTGCCCTTCCCGAACCAAAGATCTACGGTGGGTTGAGGCCTCAGGCTGGGGCTGGTATGAGGATGGGATGGAAGGATGGGGCAGGGTGGGGGTGGGGGGGAGAGAATGAGAATGTATACATTCTTGGGACAGGAATCCTTGGGGTCCCTCCAGGGAATAGATTGGCCACCCCTTCCCTTATCCTCCCCATCCTTAGGTTGCCATGGAAATTGACAGCTAATTTTTCATTAGAGAAGAAGCAAGTGGCAGGAAGGCATTTCCCGGAACCTGAGGGGAAGCGTGCGTCACTGGCCTGCTGAGGGAGTCCTGTGTGGCCACCTCCGCCTGGCCCAGGAGGCCTGGAGTACAGAGACAGCCATCAAGCCTGCAGCAGTCCAGGCTCACATAGTCACGCCTGCTGTCCAGGCTGACACAGGCTCCAGGAATGCAAACAAAGCTGGGCGGATGGGGCCTTCTGAGGGCTGGGGTGCTGGGCCAGGCAGGAGGCAAAAGGCCTGTGGGAGAGGCCTGCAGAGGGGCCTTGGCCCTTGGCCAAGCCCCCCACCCCCCACCCCCCACCCCTCTTTCTGGTATCATTGGCACCCGGGCTGCTGATAAGATTCCTACCTCCGGATGTGATGAAACCCAGCACTGCCAGGCTTCTCTGGGAAGGAGGTTCCCCGAGATCAGAGATTGTCAAAGCTGTTCCCTGAGCCAGCAACATCAGCAGCACCTGGGGTCAGAAGCACAGCCTCCCTGAGCCCACTCCAGACCCACACAGTGGAAAAGCATGGGCTGGGCATATAGACCTCAGTGGGAGCACACTTGCTTGAATGGAAACCCCCGATGTGAGCCTAGCAACCTGAATTTTAACTGGCTCTTCACGCAGAGATGCTGAATGCTCACTTTGGGTGACTTCATGATGTGAAGTCACCTTCAAACCCACATCTGCTGGCACCATATTCAACATGATAATGTGTGATATATAAACCCTGCTGCTGTGTGCCAGGTCCCCAGGTCCCCAGCTGCCTGCTTTACATGCTCAAACTCAGTCTACTTTTAGGCTCTTCCGGGTCAACTTCTGTGATCATTCCTTGGTCACACAGGTGACATAGTACTAACTTAGTCCCCAGAAGTGCTGGAGATACTGGGCCCGATTTGTCCACTGAAGCTAAATTATGTGGCGGCTCAATCCCCTGGGTAGCTTTTGTTTTGTGTTGGGTTTTTCAAGACAGGGTTTCTCCGTGTAGCTTTGGAGCCTGTCCTGGAACTTGCTCTGTAGACCAGGCTGGCCTGGAACTCACAGAGATCCACCTGCTTCTGCCTCCTGAGTGCTGGGATTAAAGGTGTGCCACCACCGCCTGGCTCTTTT
>CABHPH010126410.1:25136-47757 GCA_902168325.1 Peromyscus nudipes | reverse complement strand
GTGCCACTTGCAGACGCCTCATTCCCGCCATACTGCTGGTCAAACACGCACGCCAGGAACCCGCCATACAGTAGCTCAAGCCTGCAGGCTGAGGCTAACTTGAGAGAGACAACTAGAAAGCTGTTTTAGCTCTGCTTTACAATCTTATTTTTACGCTTTCTTAGGTCTTAAGTGGAAATTCCTGCCCCATGTTATGGCGCCAAATGTAGATGTAACCAACCGTCTTATAAATAAGAAACACAGAACCAATGCAAAGAAGAAAGCCAAGAGGTCAGAGCTAAGAGCTAAAACCTTACCCTTCCTCCTGCAGTGGTCCTACCTCTCTGAAGGAGCCGCTACTTTCTGTGTTAAAGTCTTTATATAGTCTCCGTTCTGCCTTCTCATTGGTTGTAAACCCAACCACAGGACTGCCTCATCATGGCCTGTTTGTATAGACCTCCAGGTGTTCTATGGTTGGTATTGAGATTAAAGGCATGTGTATCCAATGCTGGCTGTATCCCTGAACACACAGACTTACCTAGCTCTGTCTACCAAGTGCTGTGATCACAAGCGTACACCACCACTGCCCTGCTTTCCTATGGCTTGCTAATAGCTCTGACCCCCAGGCAACTTTATTTATTAACATACAATTAACATTTTGGTACAAAAGAAAAATATCACCATAGAACCTTCTCAGGTCTCTCAGTCCCTGCTCCTTCAGGGACTCTACCACTACAGATCATCAGATATTCAGGAATTTGTCTACTCATTTAAACCAGCCCCTTGAGGGCTGGAGCAGCAAATGAATGAATGTTAGAATGTTTCAAATAGGATGACAGTGGGAAGGAATCTAGGGCCACAGGCCTGATTCT
The DNA here is from genome assembly GCA_902168325.1 of Peromyscus nudipes. NCBI lineage: Eukaryota > Metazoa > Chordata > Mammalia > Rodentia > Cricetidae > Peromyscus > Peromyscus nudipes. The sequence goes on along the minus strand of CABHPH010126410.1, from coordinate 46,906 downwards.
AATTAGCTGAAACTGCCCTGAATAGGAACTTTTCACTGCTATGTTCACACAGATCCACCCCCCCCCCCCCCCCCCCGTCATTTCTTTGCTTCTCAATTCTCCTGATTTGAGGTCGAAGGCATGGAAATAATCCGACAATACTAATCTCCATCTTCTTCCCAGCATAGCACTCCTTTCTTCTTTTTCTACTTTTACCAAAAGGTATCATGTATGTCTGACTTCTTCAATTATGGAGTAATTAAAGATATGTTGCTATTTTTCTTTGGTACCAAGCTCCGAGTTGAGCACATGCTTCTACACACACACACACACACACACACACAGTGTATATAATTTTACATACAATGTATTTTAACATATGACTACTATATTTATTTAAATATATAACTTAGAATTTATAAACTTATAAATAGAACTTGAAATAGAATTAGAATATATATATATATACACATTCTCTCCTTACTTAATTACAACTACTGCTTTTGAACATAAAGGATCCAAGTTCATTTTTAACAGGAAATATATATTTTAACAAGTTAATTTTTTAACAAGTTGATATTTCTCACATTTTGTAGCCATCTGTCACTCAGTAGACTATAAAAATCAAATATATTGGCGACTAACCTTTGATTTATAAGGAAACATATATATTTTTTTAAAGAACTTTATACCCTGCCTCCAGGGGGGGGTTTAGGGCAATTTTGCTTTGAAACAATACTGACCTCTTGTGGTCAGGATGGTTTATGTATTTGTATTTTACCAGCAGTTTTTGTTAGTATTTTTTCTTTTTTTGATGTTGGTTATGCTACGGCGCTGGTTAAAAGGCGCTGCCCCCCCTCCCCCCAGTTGCTGCCCGCGGCGGCCATGCCGGCGGAGGAGCGTGCTGATTAAAAGAATCATAACCATGGTTAACCTTTTAGAGCTTTATTGGGGGGGAGAGAGAGAGAGAGAGAGAAAGAGAGAGACAGAGAGACAGAAGTGGGGAGGGAGACAGAAAGGGAGCCCGACGGGAGGAAAGGAGTGGAAAGGAAGAGAAAGAACAGAGCGCCCACCCGCTTTTTAGGCTGGGACACCGGCGAAGGCTGATGACGTAATTGTAATTAAAGACCAAACCCTTACAGTTTTCCCGTCTAACAATTTCTCTATTATTGAAATATTTATTTTCTGTCTACAAAACACACTACGATGTTGGTAGTCTAATTCTATCTCACCAAGGTAAGACTTAGGAAACGGTCCATGGAGGAAGAAAGCACAGCTCCATGTGGAGAGAACTCAGTGTGCGGCAGCTGTGGACTTCAGTGAGGCTATTTCTCTTTACACCTGTGTTTTCTTCTGGCTTCTCCCATTTCTACAAAAGCTGCCACTTACCTCTAAAGGCATCAAAGCTGGCTGTTCTTTATTAACCCAAAGCCTATTAGTCTCTCATCAGTTTATTTTCACAATATGCTGTGCAGCTCTCTGTTATCTGCATCTTATCCACCACTGTCTTTACTTCCCCAAGGACTGTGTCCCAGGACACCTCTACCTTAACTCAGCCTCCATTCTCATCTATTTTCTTTTCCACACTTGTGTTGTCCACAGACTGGTCACCTTTTCATGGACCGATAAGTGAGAAACTGGGGGTAAGAGTTTGAAATGCTTAATGAAGATTTGACCCAGAATAATTTTATGTAAATTCAAACGTAAGAATAAAAAGTCAGGCTCATGGTTCTCACCACCGTTTCTTGCCCATTTTGTCTTCTAGAAGTTTATTCCTATTGTCTTTTGTAGCAGCACCTGCCAGCCAGGGTTTGGGAGAAAAGTGTTCCTTGCCTGGGGGTGGGGGAAGGGTTGACTAGTCAGTCTCTGAGACTTCCTGCTGGATTAACCCTTCCCAAAGATCCTCTTGGTGGGTTGTTCCTTGCTTGCTCCACATGGTCTCCTGTTGACATGCTGGAGCTTCCAGTCAACTGTCACCTGAGCCTAGTGACTCCGCCTTCTTTGTTCTGTTCAGGGCACTCCCGGGTCTTCTGCACACATTCCTTCAAACCCATTGTTGACTTGGATCCTGAGACAACTTTGCTGCAGTTACTTTCTCTTTTCCCATGACTGGTGTGACAGGGGCCTCTGCTTCAAGGTCCACTTCTGGCAAGAGCTTCCTGGTGATTCCAGTCTTGTCGATTGTATCTCAGTTCCCATGACAACCACCACAACAACACATTGGCACAGGTGCCTGGTAAGGAAGTCATTTGTGTTCACCTGGCTTCTCTTGGTGAAGGAGCCCAGAGACGGGGCTCAAACACAGCCAAAGTCACATGTCAGAAGAAATGGAAAGCAGATAGTGGCAGTCTAAATTGTTTTCTGATTTCTCTGTGAGGCGAGGCAAATGTTAGGAACTCAGTTTTAGAGAGGAGGGTGTTTGAAATGTGGTGCCCAGGGCCACAGAGCTAGTAAAGAATTGATTTGAACATGTCAGTTGCATTAGTTTCTTGGGTGTTCTAACAAGTTACTACAACTGAAGTGGTCCTAAGCAATAGAATTATTATCTCACCCTGAAGGCCCAGAGCCAACAGGGTCAGTTCCACCTGGAGCTCAGAGACTGTCCTTGCCCTGAGCTTTGGTGACTGCAGGAAGATCCCTTGCCTGGTGGTACTGTTGCTGCGAGCTCTGCCCATTCTATCAAAGCAGAGTTTAGCCCAGAAACCTCTTTGTTTTGTTTTGTGCTAGCAAAGGCTAAATCCACCATGCAGCTTAATGTGCCCCTTGCAGACGCCTCATTCCCGCCATACTGAAAGTCGAACACGCACACCAGGAACCCGCCATACAGTAGCTCAAGCCCGCAGGCTGCGGCTAACTTGACAAAGACAACTAGGAAGCTGTTTTAGCTCCGCTTTACAATCTTATTTTTACGCTTTCTCAGGTTTTAAGTGGAAATTCCTGCCCCACGTTCCGGCGCCATTTGTTGCTTGAGTTTTCCTGCCTGGCCCACGGTCAGGACAAATCTCTTTCACCTGCCAGTCCCACAGCCGCTTGGACCCAACCAAGTAAACACAGAGACTTATATTGCTTACAAACTGTATGGCCGTGGCAGGCTTCTTGCTAACTGTCCTTATATCTTAAATTAATCCATTTCTATAAATCTATACCTTGCCACGTGGCTCGTGGCTTACCGGCATCTTCACATGCTGTTTGTCATGGTGGCGGCTGGCAGTGTCTCCTTCCACCTTCCTGCTCTTTTTATTCTCTCTGTTAGTCCCGCCTATACTTCCTGCCTAGCCACTGGCCAATCAGTGTTTTATTAGCAACACATTTGCCATACAGAACATCCCACAGCACATGTACCTCCCTCTGTGTATGCCTGTCAAATCTCCTCTCTCCTTTCATAAGGACCCTACCCATTATTTTCAGTATGACTTACTCAAAATCAAGGTTGATCTCAGTTTAAGGTTCTAAATTGCTAAGACACTATTTCAAATGTCATATTCACAGGTTATAAGGCATGTGGGGAGTATAGGACTTGGACATATCATTTTGAAGGGACACTTGCTATTTGTCTTAGTTACTTTGCTACTGTTTTGACAAAACACTATGACTTATAGAATAAATTGTTGGATTTGGGCCTCACAGTTCCAGAGTTAGAATCTATAACAATAATGGTGAGGAGCATGGTAGCAGGCAGGCATGGTTCTTGAGCAGTAGCTCCGAACTTACATCTTGATGCATAAACATGAGGCAAAGAGAGTCTGTTGAAACCTCAGAGCCTTCTCCCAGTGACACACAGCTTCCAATAAGGCCACACCTTTGTAATCCTTCCCAAACAGTTCCACCAACTGGAGGCCAAGTACTCAAGTATCTTAGCCTATGGGGCCATTCTCACTCAAATCGCCACACTGTTCAACCCATTACGATGATGCTGACCTTTCCTATACCAATGAGTTCATGCCATGCAATTTAGTAATAATTTGCATACTCTCTAGGTGTCAGCCCACTATGCAAGCTACTGTTGTTAAGGACCATGCTTACTCATTATCTATAATCCCTTAGTGCCTACCCAGTGTAGCACAGAAAGGAACTGCCTGGGAGGAAACACTGGCCACCACTATGGTGAGGCATCCTTGCACGGGAAACTCCACCCACTTCTCCATTACAACCTGTGAACAGTTAGACGTCTATGCATAAAGTCATTATCCTGTGGATACAAAGGAAAAGAAGTAAGTTGGAACACAGGGAAGGAGTTGACCTTTGAGTAGTACTTCATGGTTATCCCGTTCTATGATATACCTAAAATACCTAACCGGCAGCTGATTTATGAATAGCTGAGGAGACTAGCAAGACTGAAGAAAACAACTTTATAAATTCATTTTGAAAGTAATTACTGAAATATAATTGAGTCTCAAGGGAGTATGTATCACATAAATTGTATAAATGCTCTTCCTGAAAAGACAAGAGCCTGGAATTGTGGAACTGTAAGAGCACATCCTTTTTTTTTTTTTTTTTTTAAATGTCACTCATAAGAGAAAGCTTTTAAGCTAAACAATAAAACAGTTTACTGCTTTTCAGTCCTGAAGTTTCAGAGATTCTTTGGTGACTTCACTGGAAGGAAGTTAAAAATAGTGGGATTAATTCCAAGCACAGCAAAGCCTGACTATGCATTTCAAAACTTGATTTGCATTTTAAATATCCAGGGGTAAGGGATTTTGTTTGTTTGCTTTTGTTTTTCTCTTAGTCCTTGAGAATGTGATGTAAAAGACAGCAGTCTTAAAGGAAATGGCATACAGTGCCAGGAGGCTGGCTGGTAGGTGGTGGGGTCTGCTTGGAAGGCTTCTCTGGAAGATTCAGCCTTCCCAGCTGTTCCAAAAGTGAATTGTTCTCCCAGTGTGGGTGTGGACACAGGACAGACATACCCCAACTTCTGTGCTCTCTTGAAAAGATGCAAAGACTGATTTTTAAAATGAATAAATCTGCGATGAGAAAATGAGATCAGTAAAACCAAGTCGTGGTATGCCTTTTGCTTGCTTCTCGGTTATTGGGTTTTTTATGAACAATGCCCCTTTTCATGGATATCTGCTCTTGCACACTTTCTTGTGTGAAAATCTCTTTGCTCATGCTGTGTGCTGTCTGAACTCCTCTAGACATCCTGTAGGCTGGTAACTGGAAGAGCCTGCTAGTTAATGCAGGAGCCAGGCCAGCAGCACCCCCTTGTGGCAGCTCTGGGCATTAAACAAAATCTAAGGATTTAATAATAGGACGAGCTAAATTTGATTTATATGCAATGCTTTCTTCTGTTGTTGTTTACAGCTTGTCAGTGTAACTCATTTTCTCACTTACGGTGCCATTTTAGTTAAGCCAGTAATATATTCTTCAGGCTTTACGTTTAGGGATGAACTCGGTGGATTGGGACAGACCAAGTCTAATGTTCAGAAGTGAACTTACTTTCAGTATTATGAGAAATAGTGGTCAGGGAGGAGGCTTCCAGGTCAGTTCCAGCTTGATTCCTCTACGTTCTGTGTCCAAATGTGTGTTTTCTTCAGCAATAGGGTCTTATCTTTGAGTTCTGGAAGGCAACCAAGGGCAATGGCAACAGCTTATATAATTTTGGGTATCTTTTGGACTCCCGGGACCAACAGCTAAAGGGGCGTGTTCCTATGCCCGGCACTGGGGCTTTTGTTAGTTTATGGCTCTTCACGAGAGCATTATCACCCCAAGTGGCAAAACTTCCTTCAAACTGTTTATATACACGTTCAATTTTAAAGTAAACATAAACATGAAGCAATGTTTCCCTGTGGCCTTTTCAAACGTCCTTGGTTTATCCCTCCTCCTGCTTTTTCCATCCGTATTGCCCTCCCTCCCCATTTCCGGTTAAATCCCAGCCCTGTTTTTTTTTCCCATTTCCAGCTTTTGTAGCGCCTGTGTCCTCCTCACCCCTTCTCTAGAGCCCCCTCCCGTCCCCCTCCCTCCACCATCCCATGGTCTCTTCCTACTTCCCGGCTTCTGTAGTCACTCCATGTTTCAAACTCACATCTGAAGATCCACAAATGAGAAACCTTGAGAACACGACACATTCATCTTCCGTGTCTGGATTGCTTCACTCAGTAATATTTTTTAGTTCCATCAATTTAAATATCACTGAACATAAGCCATTGCCAAAAGCCTGTGCCAAATTCTTGTCCTTGAAGATTCTGGATATTTAATTATAAAATACGCTTTTCTCATGACTAAATAGGTTTCCTCTAATGTGCTGTTGGTTATATAACCCAGGGCCACAGGCAGAGAAGTACTCTACCCTAGCCTCTCTTGGCGCAAGATGAAGTATCTTTAATTGCACCCGTTGTTTTTATTACTTCATGATATACTGTTCCCTTTACATTTATTGGGAGTCAGTGTATAACTTCTCAGGACTTTCTCACTAACCACTAAAATCTGTATCTTGTGCAACACTTCATAAGCCAGCCCATTCTCAACTTGAACTCTGTGTGAAATTATTTGGAAATTAAGCTTCATGTGTGAGAGACACAGGTTCCTCAGTGCAAACTGGAGCTGTCAGGGGCTTCGAATTTATGAAAACAAATACAAAAACAAAAACATCCACCCCCACCCAAACCAAACCAAACCAAAAAAACAAAACAAAACAAAACAAAAAACCCTCCAATTTTCAAATCAGAGAATTAAAACTCAGAATTAATGCATTTCATGGGACCCAAGTATGTGGCATTGAGCTTTGCTCAAACGCCAGTGGTTTTGGCACGCTAATGAAATCAGTATTAAGAATTTTCTCAACAACGTTTTAACTTTCACCTTCTTTTTTTTTCTTGCTATAACCACTTACCCTCCTGTCCCTTGAGGTTTGGTTTGGCTGGAATAATGCAGATAGAGAGTAATTCAAAGGTCATTTAACGTACAATTTGCCCCGACATTATCACAGATTATATTTAGAAGACTCTAAATGAGTGCTTAATTGTACAAATAATCAGTTCTAAGGCAGCTGGTTTCAAGGCCCAGGCGTCTGTCTTCCTGGTACTGCAGTCCTGTGAGAACTGGGGCTGTGATTCATTCTGGCAGCTGTGGGGAGGGTAGAGGGGTCAGGAGGTGGTGAGTGTATACGTGCAAGTGCCAGGAGACATACCTGTGTGATCACCCTGAAAGACAGAACCTCAATATTTTGGGGTCATTTCCCTGTAGGTCTGAATTCTCTTGAATTTGAAAGGCAACAGAGGGACTCATTGTGAATGCGGGAACTCTGCAATCATTTAAAGACCCCAACAATCCACTTTCTACACGCTTTTCTCTTTTCAAGCACGCTTTGGAATGAAAAATGTTTAGATTTTAATCTGCCACTAACCACTGGTATTAGCTATGTTTCTATGTAGTAAATTACACCAAAACTTAGCAGTAAAAATGCTAGACATTTATTATGTTGATTTTTTGTGTTCCAGGAGTACAGGCATGTTGTTGTTTGCTTTTTGCTTTTTACTCTTTTTTTAGAGGGGTGGTCTGCCACCCAGATCCCAAATAAATCACACACAGAGGCTTCTTTTTAATTATAAATGCTCAGCCTTAGCTTGGCTTGTTTCTTGCCAGCTTTTCTTAACTTAAATTACCCTGCTTACCTTTTTCCTCTGGGTTTTTTCCTTTTCTTACTTCTGTGTATCTTAGGTTCACTCTCACTCCATGGCCGTGTGGCTGGGCCCTGGTGTCCCCCTCTCCTTGTTCTCCTGCTCCTTTCCTTTCTCCCAGATTTCTCCTTTTATTTATTCCCTTTCTTTAAAGACTTTATTTTTCTATGACTATATCCTTTTTCTTTTCTTAAGCCTGCACACATTGTTAAATACACTATAACCTGTTTAGAGGTCGTTTTTTGTTTTGTTTTGTTTCTGTTTTTGTTTTTTGGTCTGGACTTCTTTTACTGTATATCTTCAGTATTTTTTGACTGTATGATCAAACCTTTAAACTGCTCACCTGCATCTGGATCCTCTGCACAAGGCTCTCGGCTGGCTTTGCCCGCTTCTCGGGTTGTGAAAGTCAGGCATGAAACTTGAGGCTGGTCGGAGATTTGTCTGACTGGGAACTGCATTCAACCTTCCTAGAGCTCTAGAATGCTGAATCCTGTGGCAGGCGTTTTTACTTAGTTTTTTGTCCCTACTTAATGTACTGGCTGCTCAAGCATTTGCCAGCAGGTAGAAATTCTTTAAGGGACTACATCCTCTCTTATTTTTGTTTTAAAGCTTTCTCAGGCACTATAGAAACTTGAACCCCACATTGGGTACCAATTTTTTTTTTTTTTTTTTTTTTTTACTTTTTTGAAGGGTTCACCACCCAGCTCCAAAATAAATCACACAGAGAGGTTTATACTTAATTATAAATGCCTGGCCTTAACTTGGCTTATTTCTTTCTAGCTTTCCTTAACTTAAATTGTTCCATCTACCTTTTGCCTCTGGGCTTTTTCTGTTCTTTTACTTCTGTAAATCTTACTTGTACTCAGTTCCTTTCTGTGTGGCTGGGTGGCTGGCCCCTAGAGTCCTCCTTCTCTGGCTATCACATCTCTCTCTTTTTATTTATCCTCTCTGCCTGCCAGCCTTGTCTATTTCTCTCTCCTGCCTCACCTGTTCAGCTCTTTATTAGACCATCAGGTGTTTTAGACAGGCACAGTAACACAGCTTCACAGAGTTAAACAAATACAACATGAACAAAAGTAACACACCTTAATATTCTAATCACAGGCCTAATTTAGTTGGGTCTTTGGGCTTAGGGTGTCTCAAAGGTTGGAGTCAAAGTTTCCGCAGGGGCTGTGCTCTCATCTCATGGTTAACCTTGGACAGGCTAAGGGGTGGTAGCCTCTGTTCCTGCTTTTGTTCTTGGCTTCTCTCATTGAATGAGAAACAGAGAGGTCCAGAGAAGGCTATAAAGAAGGACTTGGGATGTTTTCACCACCACCACCACCACCACCTCCACCACCTCCACCACCACCACCTCCACCACCACCCCCATCATCACCACCCCCCACGCCCCCCACAGATCACATTCAATATCAATGCATGAAGTTGTATTGTCTGTGGCCCATTATGTTCTTTGTCCCAGTCCTTGACATCCCTGAAGGGAGGTTCTCATGTGTCAAATGGTGTCCTGTTTCTTTCTTTCTTTGTTTTTTGCCAGTTTGATATGATAGAATTGTCTGATAAGAGGAACCTCAACTGAGAAAATGCCTCTGTTGTGGAATATTATTTTAACTGGGCAAAGATGTGTTAAATTTGTTTATGCTGCAGAATATTACTTTAACTGTGTAAAGGTGTGTTACTTTTGTTTATGGTGCATGTTTTTAGGGATGTAAGGATGCGTGTTTAATTATGTAAAAATACGTTACATTTGTTTCACCTTGCCTGCCTAAGGCGCCCAATTGGTCTAATAAAGAACTGAACAGAGAAAGAAAAGGTGGGCTGCCAGGCAGAGAGAAACAGGAGGAGAAATCAGGGCTCAAGAAGAAGGGAGAACAAGGGAAGAAGGAGGAGAGAATGAGGGACCAGAAGCCAGGCAGCTGTCATCCAGCCAGACATAGAGACAGCAAGAAAGTAAGAAAAGGTGAAAAGCCCTGAGGCAAAAATAAAGATGAAGAGAAACAGGTTAAGTTATAAGAGCTAACAGGAAAAGAGCCAAGCTGAGGCCGAGCATTCAAAACTAACAATAAGTAAGTCTCTGTGTCATGATCTGGGAGCTGGTGGGTGGCCCAAAAGAAAGCAAGCCTGGTACACGCCTCCACCAGGTCTGCTTGTGAGTGAGTCTATAGTACAATGATTAATGATCCATGTGAGGAGGGCCCAGCTCACCTGGGCAGTGCCATCCCTGGACAGGTGCTCCTGGATATTATAAGAAAGTAGTCTGAGCAAGCCACGGGGAACAAACCATCAGGCAGAATTTGTTCTTCCATGGCCTTTGCCTCAGTTCCTGCCTCCAGGTTCCTGCTATGACTTCCCTCACTGATGGAGTGTGATGGTAAGATGAAATAAGCCCTTTCCTTCCCAAGCTGCTTTTGATCATGGTGTTTTAACACAGCAATAGAAATCCTAACTTGCTTGTGTCCAGCACAGCTCCAGGGACGGACCTGACTAGAGCAGCAAGGGAATGGAAAAAACAGACAGACAGACAGATACACAGACAGAAAAAAGCTGGGATTGGGTGGTCTGGGCTCTTAGCTGGAGAAACCACAGCACCTGGGAAGCTCAACATGTTTATTATAAAGAGTTGACTGAGAGGCAAGGTTATTGCACATAGCTGAAGAGGCCAGTTTCATGGTATATAGTGGGATCAAGGGAACAGATGTAGCCAATCTCAGTTGAAGCAGTCTCTGTAAGGGAGTAGTCATTAGGCTATAAACATCCAGGGTGGGTGGAGAAAGCTATGGTGGACATTTCTGCATCACACATTATCATCATTCACATATGGACCAGACAGCCCATTTTATCATAGGTCTGAGGGTCTTTGACATGCCGTGCATGTCAACACACGCATTCATTCAAGACTTCACTTAGGGTCTTCTCTGCTTCCTCCATCGACTAAAACAAATGATTACTGTAACCGGAGGTGGAGCTTTCTGTCCCTCCAGCAACTCTCAAATTCCCAGTGGCTGCTTCCCAAATAATTGACTCAGAGGCTTAATATTACTTATAAATCCTCGGCCAGTCACTTTGGTTTATTAGTAACTAGCTCTTACACTTAAATTAACCCATAATTCTTATCTATGTTTAGCCACGTGGCTTTGTACCTTTTCTCAGGATGGCATTCTCATCTTGCTTCCTCTGTGTCTAGCTGGGGACTCCTGACTCTGCCCTTCCTCTTCCCAGCATTCTTAGTTTGGTCGTCCTGCCTATACGTCCCACCTGGCTACTGGCCAATGAGAGTTTTATTAAACCAATTCAAGTGGCAATTCTTTACGGTGTACAAGAGGATTCCACATCAGATTACTGTAAAGATTTTTACCTTAGAAAAATTATGTATGTCTGTGCCTGGAATATAGCTAAGAGCCCATTACAGTAAGATATTAAGAATGTTCCCATTTCACAAATGAATGAACTGAAACTTATCTGAAGTCTTGCTCAGAAAGGACAGGTCTTGTTATGATCTCCACCCAGCGATATCCAATTCCAAAGCCCATTCTTCTTCTTTATAGGAAGATTTTTTTTTTATTTTCTGAGGTTATAATATAGTTATATCATTTTCTCTCCCCATTTTCTCCCTGTAAACCCTCTCACATATTTCCCCATTTTACTCTTTTTTAAATTCCTGATATATATTTCTAAATATATAAATACAGTTTTCTTAGTCTGTATAATGTTTGTGTGTGTGTGTGTGTGTGTGTGTGTGTTTAAGGGTGACCATTTGGTATTGTATAATCAGTTTAGTGCTTTTCCTTGGGGAAGACTATTTCTTCAACTCACATTCCTTAGCTACCTGCAGTTCTTTATGCAGGACTGAGGCCTCATGAGTTTTCACCTTCCATGTTAGCATGTTTATGGCTGTTGCTCTTGTTCGGGTCGTATTTAGGCAGCCATCTTGGTGAGACTTTCATGGATGCCGCTTCTCTGACATTTGTAGGAGACATAGTCTCACAGCAAACTCCCTGATCCTCTGGCTGTTTTCACGCCCTCTTCCTCAGTGATCCCTGGGGAGTCATGTTGTAGACACATCTATCAGCTGGGATGGAAAGATCCATTCTTTTAATCTTTGGGCTGTCTTGATGGAAATGCAGGCCGTGGGGTACATCCACAGCAGGTGGCAGGCAGTGTTGTTACATGGAATGTTGTTTGGTTTTGATAAACCCCTAGTTAGTCACTTTAATTTTAGTATAATTTCATAGTGTTGCTCCCTCTCCCTAGAGATGATCTGGTTTCCTCAGTACTTCTTTTATTTAATTTTTAATTTAAACATTAAAGTGCTATTGGCTGAGCCTTTAGACTTTTTCCTTTGTATATCCTTCCTCTTTCTTGCCATGGTCACTCAGTCCTACGGATTTAAATATTGTCCTATGGAAGTGTCACCAGGGATAATTTGAGTACAGACCATGTGTCCCAGTTGTCAGCCTTGATGACTCAGCTCCCTGCTCAAATCTCTTATGTAATCTCTGGGTGGTCCCTCTGTGTGTGTGACTTGTCTGCATCTTCTCATGTTCAAATTGCAGTTCCGATCTTCCACTGTGGATGCCACATCCGTGTTCTTTTTATTTTTTTCTTCATAGCTTTCTTACTCAGTTTTCTATTTTTTTTTTAAATTACTAATTTATATTGTTTGTCTTTCTCCCTTGGTTTGGTCCATGAAAGTCAATACCACCCCTCCCCCCACCATTATTAGTAATTTTGTATTTGATTTAAGTTTCTAATTGTAGTGGAACCTAGATACATTATTTATTGGTTTAAATTTTTAAAATTTATTTTACCTACCAACCACAGATCAACCTCCTCCTGCTCCCCCTCCAGCCTTCCCCCAAATCCCCTCCTCCAAAAGGGTAAGGCCTCCCATGGGAAGTCAACAAAGCCTGGTACATTCACATTCAGTTCAGGCAGGACCAACCCGCCCCTGTCCCTCCATCAAGACTGAACAAGACATCCCACCATAGATAATGGGCTTCACAAAGCCAGCCCATGCACCAGGGACAGATCCTGATGCCACTGCAAGGGGCCCCTCAAACAGACCCAGCTACACAACTGTCTCTCGTATGCAGAGGGCCTAGTCTGGCCCCATGCGTGTTCCACAGCTGTTGGTCTAAAGTTCGTGAGTTCCTATGAGCTTGGTTCAGTTGTCTTTGTAGATTTCCCCATCATGATCTTAACCCCTCCACCCCTTGCTCATAGAATCCCTCTCCTCTCTCTTTGATTGGACTCCTGGATCTATGCATCTGCTTCCATCAGGTACTGGATGAAGGCTCTATGTTGACAGGGTGTTCACCAATCTGATTACCAGGGTAGGCCAGTTCAGGCACCCTCTCCACTGTTGCTCGTAGTCTAAGCTGGGGTCATCCTTGTGGGTTCCTGGAAACTTCCCTAGTGCCAGGTTTCCCCCTAACCCCACAATGTCTCCCTCTATCAAGAGATCTCTTTCATTGCTCTCCCACTCTGTCCCTCCCCCAGCTCGACCTTCCCACTCCCTCATGTTCTCATCCCCCCTCCCTCCCCTCTATAGACTCCCCTCATCCCCAGTTTACTCATGGAGATCTCAATATCTGATGAATGAATAAAATGAACAAGATGATTCATATAACACCAGTGGGATTGTTGGCTTTGGATGTTGGCCTGCTACAGCTTGCCAACATCTGGGAGAAGAATCTCACCTGAGGAACTGTCTGGATCAAGTAGGCCTATGAGGGATTATTTTTTATTCCCTCCAAAGACAGAGTTTCTTTGTGTCACAGCCCTGGTAGTCCTGGAACTTACTTTGTAGACCAGGCCAGCCTCCAACTCCCAGAGATTTTCCTGCCTCTACCTCACTAGTGCTGGGATTAAAGGTGTGTGCCACCACCCTGACTCTAGGGTATTGTCTTGATTGTTAATTGCCCTTGCCCACTGTGGGCACCATTTCCTGAGCTGGGCGTCCTAGGCTGCATGGAAGTGAGAAAAACTGGGAGAATAAGCAGGCGGCATGCATGTGCATTTGTGTTTGCACGGGTGTCATGTGACTAGCTGCTTGAGTTCATGCCTTGACTTCCCAGATGGTTTGTAACCCAGAGGTGAAAGCAAAAACAAACCTTTAGCTCCTCAAAGTTGTGTTTGGTCAGGACATTTTATCACAGCAGCAGAAATGCAACTCCCACAACCAGAAGGGATGAAGTATTTTCAAAAAGAAAGAGAAAATCCTGATGCCCAGTATTTCCAATTTTTTCTCCCATTGAAACACTAGCCCCAAACAGCAAGTGCTAATGTAAATCACATCACACTAGGTGGGATTAACTGGAGGGGATGGGAGTTTCTCAGGGGATGGCAGAAAAGCAGTAGATGGGAAAGTAAGCCATGCTTACCACTCCTCAGGGTTCTAGAAAAGTCTATAAATATGGAAAGTTATGAGCAGAGCAAAAGTTGATAGGAAGGCAAGACACAAATGGCTTTTATTGATTTAAGAACTAGAGCTATTGCATAAAAGTAGAGGACTGCATGAAGAAGCAGGTTGTGTGGTGCTGCTCATTAAAAAGAAGAGTAGATTACTTCATTCAGAAAAGTACTTTAAATATAGAAGAGAATTCCAGAAAATTGAATAGAGCTTTTTCTCTTCTCGCTGTGAAAGGTCACGGCAGGACTAATTCCAATGTCCAATTACCAGGCGCAATCAGCACAGCAAAGGAGAATCAACTCAATTTCAATTGCAGGTATTTGCCTTACCTTAACTAGCTCTAGAAAGACTCAGCAATCTTCTCATCAAAAAGCTAATTTTAGGAGCAAAATGTCAAGAAAAGATGAAAAAGAGCCTGGCTTTGCAGAGGCTGGGAATTCTAAAAATTTGTGCTGCATTTGTAAGCCACCTGTCACATCAGTCACCACGAAAGTCTCTCTGCAGTGTTTGCTGTGATCCTAGGGAATGTAAAACCAGTTGGAAAGGCAAAAACATCTGCTTCATTCTATAAATTCAAATGCAAGATGATATTCTGTTCCAGGTGGCCCCTATATTTTGACCTGACCCGGTGATGATAGTGTTACACACACACACACACACACACACACACACACACACACACACACACTTTCCATTTGTTTGGACTACACAGTGAATAACAATTATGGGGGCTCCCGAAGCAATTATACTTATTTAGTAAGAAAAGAAAAACCTTTATATATGAAGTCTATGTAAGAAGGGAAAAATGGGTTTTCATTCTAGGCTGGTATTTAAAATTAAAAAACCAAGGTCTGACACAACTAGAATCTTTTTTACCCTTTCTCACTTCCCACTGCACGGAAGGAGCCCTCAAACATTATAGCTCAAGAACCGATAACTCTTGTGTCTGTGTCAAGAACAGGCAACTCCTGTGCATAGGCTCAGTATAAGGTGACTTAATAGGCTCTTGGTCAATGTTCTCTGGTGTTTCAGTTCATACCTGGAACATACTCTGTGGAGCCAATCCACATCCCTCTTGCCACAATCATGTCTTATTGGAGCAGCATGAAAATTACATAAGTGTTATCCAGGTCTTTATATTCTTGGAAACCCAGACTTCTATTCAAAAGAGCCCAGATAATGGCAATCAAAAGAAAACAAGCCTTTGATTTTGAAAGCATTTGAGGTTTATAAGATCCATGTCTATCCTTTGTGAAGATGATCCTATACCCTGGTCACCCAAACACTGCCTGATCCTCGGACTTTGAGAATTCTTTCTTTACAGGAATGTGCATGTGTTTGTATATGTTTGTGGCTGTGCTGGTTTTGAGCGACGGTGTGTGGGAACTGGTCTGTGGGGGATACTTTGCCTTCTGAGTTCCTTTGAAGTGTGTCAGGCATTGTCAGACCTAGGTATGGTGATATTTTATTTGTACTGAAATGTGATTTTATTTGTATGTTAATAAATAAAATTACCTGGGAGTTAGAGCTAATAGCAAGCCATAGCAGAAGTCTGGCAGTGGTAGCACACGCCCTTAATCCCGATCACATGACAGGCAGATCTCTGTGTGTTCAAGGATACCACCAGCATGGAGACACACGTCTTTAATCTCAATACCAACCATAGAAGACCTGGAGGTCTGTATAGATAGGCAGTGACGAGAAGGTCATGTGGTTGGGTTTACAACCAATGAGAAGGCAGAACAGAAAGTCTATAAAAAGGCAGATACACAGGAAATAGCGGTCTTGCCGAGGAGGACAGCAGTGGCAGTGAAGGGTAAGGGTTTTAATTCTTAGCTATTGCTCTGACCTCTTGGGCTTTTAACTCTGCAATTGGCTCTGTGTTTCTTATTTAATAAGATTGTTCATCTACACCTAGGAATCATTGTAGCTCTTGGTTCTCTGCACTCATCTATGCAGAAATACAAATTTAAAGTGTGTTAATATTTCCATCTCTTGAAAGAAAGGAAAGCAGCCCTCTGTTAGGAAACATGGCTGGATATTTGGGCAGATGCTTCAACTGCAATGCAACAAGGAAGGAAAACATACCCCTTTGGAGATGGAATGTGCAAGCTTCACATTCTGATAATTAGACATTTTCTTACAGTGTTTGCACTGCTTCATTTTTAGATGGAAAATAGTTTAACACCCCCAGCGTTAGAACTTTTCATCACGACATATTGTGTACAACATGGACCACTGAAGTTCAGAGATTCAGAGGACTGGGAAGACTGCTGCAAAGTGGAGTCTTCTGGACACGACAGGGGTATTGCACCAGTGAACTCACAGCCATTGTGGATGCCTGAAAAGACCCCCACAAGATCAAGCCAGTTAGTAACACAGCAAGGTTCGTGACGGGCTCTCCTCATATTGAGGACGTACAGGCTGTCCGTAGCTCTTGGGAAAGGAAGCATCGGTGTTCTTCAGGGATGGGGCCACTGGTAGGTTGTTGATGCTCCTGTGGTTGTTCAAAATAGAAGAAGAGGACGTGAATTTGAGAGAGAGAAGTTTGTGTGAGGAACTGAGGAGTTGTTGGGAATAGGGGTGGGTATGATTAAATGAATTGTATTTGGGTGAAGATGATAGCCACTTCTGTGGGAGGAAATGTGGAAGAATACTAAGCCATTTTACCAATTATTTTCCTGAATGCATACACCTTTCATAACTCAAAGATTATTTTGAATAAGAAACAATAAAAATGTAAACATAATAAAACAGTGAAATAGAGTAGTTGATTTTCTTTTTTCTCTAGTATTGGTTTTTTTTTTTAATAGTGAGTAAACTGAGACCAAGAAGACATTTCTCACCATCACTGGGCTCCCTGGCAGATGTTAGAGGGGTCCTGGGCAGGTGGCTGCAAGGTGTCCTTGTTATCTGAATGCTGGAG
The DNA here is from genome assembly GCA_902168325.1 of Peromyscus nudipes. Lineage (NCBI taxonomy): Eukaryota > Metazoa > Chordata > Mammalia > Rodentia > Cricetidae > Peromyscus > Peromyscus nudipes. The sequence continues at coordinate 29,976 of CABHPH010126410.1, read as the reverse complement.
TCCTCCCCAGCCATGGCCATCCTTCTTGCTCTTGGGAAATTCTAGCCATGAATCCACACATAGATGAAGACCTTCACCTACTGAGATAACAAGTTGCCATAGTTTTGCAAGAGGGTATGTGTGAATAAGTTTATGAGGTCAAGAAGGCCAGGGTGTATTAGTGTGCTGACTGTGAGTAATAGTTAGATATGAAAAATGGGGAGAGCCAAGTAAAAGAACAAAGATTCCTCCTTACGATACTGTGAGAAATGTTGTAAATTGGAAGATTTGAACAGCTTATTTTTAATGTGTCATTCCCAGTCAACAAGTTAAGCTATTCTGAACATGTGAACCAACCTAGACTTTATCAGATCCTGCTTCTTGTAGGGAAGGAAGAGTTCTCCAGTGAATAAAAAATTCTCAGGTTCTTTTTAAAAAAACATGCCAGGATTTGGAAAAGTTTATGTTTTGGTATGAAGCATCACCATTAAATCTTTGTCAGCATCAGTAAGTTCGTGAGTCTATTAGGAAGACATTGAGTGAATGCAGCAAATAAAAGTGGCAGGATTTTCTTCTTTCTGTGCTTTGAAAACACCCATGAAAAATACATTTGAAATAAAACGTTGTGCATCTGGATGGCACATTTTAGTGTCCCAAATGTCTGAATTATATTGCACTACTTAATCCCTAAGACAGCACCATGTGTTTTGGAGCGCGAGAGGTCATGTCATTGTACAGAGGATCACTTGATCAAGGACACTTGAGCAGTAAATGAAAATTCTGAGTTTTCATGAAGGTTTTTTTTCTTTCAAAAAATATAGATCCAAATTCTGTATTCTCTCCATAACTTTATGGTGATGTTTTAATGGTTTTAACTATAAATTCCATTTGTTTACAAAATATTAAAGTATTTTGTTCAAATAGAGTGTTCATCACTGCTGGGGGAATGTCTGTGGCTGCTTCTGCCTGGACCACAGGCCTTGAAAGCAGAAATAAAATCTTTGTATGTCATTCTCTATCTCTGTTCAGGGAAGTAATAAATTTCTGTGAGAGTGCAGTAATACTGATCTTATGTGGGGTATTTTTACAGTACCATGAGCCTGTGAAGAGAGAGGAATGGTAAAGCATGTTATAGTCTGCTAAAGTTTTTATTTTATCTGAAGAGCTGTCATAAAGCATGCACTTTGGTTTCATACCCTGTCTCCTTAGAACGAACAATTTCTGTGCTTTCAACTTTTGAGCTGGTGACCTTTTCCCTTTGAAAACAGCCCAGTCTATCTCTTTTAGCAACCAGCTTGGGGCCTGGTGCTCAGTTCCCTGGCTGGCATCATGCTAACACAGGCAGCATTGGGCTGAGAGCAGCTGGCAAACATGCGGGGAGGTAAGGCCAAACATCGGATCGTATCATCACCCGAATTAAGGCCAGGGAGATGGCGTCCTGCAAGGCGTCATGGTCTGCAAGACATAGCCTAGATTTTTGATAGTTTGCTCTCATGATGGTTTGTTCAAACTGATGAAGTGAAGCTCATTTTTGTGGTGGGATGGGGGCTATGCAAAGTAATGATGCGGACCACTCAATAATGAGCATAACTGAGAGACAGACAGCAGCACTGGGGCAGCAGGAGGGGCTTCTGGCCAGGCTGCTTTCTGTTCTCCCTCAAGACAGGACTCTCAGTAGGATTTAGTCTGTTCCTTCAACTCAATACGATTTTTCTTTGTCTCAGGGGCAAAGTCTCTCCTCTCAGGATTGTCTACCAAGGTACCATCCACTGCCGTGGGGAGAAGACAAGACAGACTGAAGTGGAAAGCTGATCAGTGTCTGTTCTGTGTTGCTTGTACCAGAAGCTGCGTCATTTGAAAGGAAGTTCATTTAGTTCACAGTTTTGAGTCTAAGAGCATGGCATAGGCATCTCTTGGGCTATGATGAAGGCCCTGTGTGAGTGGCATTACACAGCAGGAGTATGAAAGAGCAGCAAACAGAAGTCTTTAGAAGAGCCAATATTGATTTATAATGATTTGCTGTCATAGGGACTACTCCAGTAAACTCCAGGTTAATCCTATGAGACCTCCTAAAGTCTCTCCGATCAGATAGTCTATTCATGAATGTCTAGCCCCCAAGACCTGACTATCTCTTCATGGTCCTACCCTATCTCAAAAACAGTGAGGTTTGGTTGGGTCAAACCATATTCAACCACAGCAAGCAGAACAAAGGCTGGGTTGTCCAGGGGTCAGGAATGGCAGGTACAGCTGGGTCTCATCATTTCTCCTTGTTTCTGTGAGCACAGAGTATGTCAAAACTGTGCCCTGATTCTCTTCATAGCTGGGTTGACTGTTGTTAAATAGGCTTTGACACCTACCCTGCCTTTTGTGTTCTGCCTGCTGTGTTCTCTTAACTCTGGCTGGGGAGAACAGCAGTTTCACGTTGGTTTACTTCCTTACTGCTTTCACCATAAAACCCAGAGGGACACTGGAGGTCACCAACAGGCTGAGTACCAAAGAAACAGCACACAAGCTGGATTAAGGGCAAGAATAGAGTAATGAGGTGGAAGGAAGGGTCGGAGGAGGGCAGGTTGCATGGATAGATTTTGTTTTATAGCTGGGAAAGTGACATGCAATAAACTGATTCTTAAAATATTATTTGGAACCAATAGTATGCCAACACACTGGGTAACCAGCACAGCAATCAACACAGGGTAATTAACATTTCCATTACCTTAAACTTCTTATCATTTCTGTGGTGAGTACCTCATGTTCCTTTCTTCTGCTATGAGGTATGTAACACACCCTATTAAGTGTAGGCTCCCTGAGGCACAGTAGAACATCAGGACTTGTCTTGCTATTGAACAATAACATCGTGCCTCAGAGGTTTTAGGGACATTTCCGTGGAAAAGGAGGGTTGGGATGGATCCCCTTTCAGTTTCCTTTGCCATCTTAGAATTCATCCAATATTTGTCCTATAATACAAAATGTTACTCCCACCAATCAAGAATAAGACCACTACCCCAGTTTAAAGCCAAATTTGCAGCAAGCTTTAATTAAATACTGGCCAGGTGGATGGGCTCTGGCCATATCTATCTCTGGATTTCCAGAAGATGGCTCCAAATCCAGTTTTGCAACTGCTTGTATTTCCCATCAGGTCCAGTCAGGGGCAAAGATACATCCTGATGTACCTCCAGCCTACATCCAATCAGGGGCAAGCATACATCCTGATGTATTTCCTGCCTGTGAACCTCCTGCCCACTTGTGATCAAGCACATCTGGTCCAGAGGGGTCAAACAAACTTGTTCAGGGGAGTGAAAACATGTGGCTTGTTGTCTCCCATAAACAACAGCCTCCAGAATTTCAGGAACTATCTGTCCTCGGGCAAGGGGCTTGAAGATCAGAGGCATTTTTGTTTCAAGGATCTCTAAGGCATAATAATTAAAACTTAAAATTTAACTTTGGCTCCCACATTACATTGGCCAAAGGGAAGATGGGTCTTTGTGACTGAGAAAGTCATGGATATAAATTTGTCAGTTGTATAATTTCACTGAGTTCTCCCCAGGAAAATCAGAGGGTACCCTGGGTGAGGAGTGAATGCTGAGGAAATCTGGAGCTGGTGACTGCACAGAAGGGTATCAGTGTCGGTGGGGGGTGTGGTGGGGTGGTTTGATGCCATCTGGCATGTATTGCTGTGGTGCATCTGAGAAAGGTATGAACACCTGCTGTGTGACTCCATGGCAAGGTGGGCAGCAATAGCCACCAGGAAGACATCTAAATGTGGGGAGGAAATGCACCTCTGACAGCAAGACCTGCGGGAGGCAGCACAGCGCCCAGGCGGATGGTACTTGACAGGGTTTACAGCCCTCATTTCTGGTGTTATAAGGTTACAGGCAGTGACCTTGGGAGAGTTCACATTCAATTTAATTTTTATTGTTTCACGGAATGGGAATTGTTTTCTGCCAGTCAATAAAGCAGTGGGCGCCCTGCCGTATAATGGATGTGAATAGACCATTACTGTTCGCTATGGCCCCCTGACTGCAGGGCACTCTTATTAGTGGAGATTTTGGAGCTATAGGAATTTTATCAGCCCTAGGGCCAGTTCCTTATCCATGTCAGCATTCCTGCTGCTACATAGAAAGGGTTCTGGCTGCTTCAAATAGAGGGAAAGTTCCAAGTCCTTGGTGTTGAAAACGCACCGGAAGGAGGAGAGCCATTGGAGTGTCAATGAACACATCATGGCAAGTAAGCCAAGCAGTCAAAACTCCCAGAAAACAGCAACAGGAAACTTTCTGTTAAAATAAATATTAATGAAATGTGCTGCATTGCCTTGGAGAAGTGAAAGCTTGCAGCAAAATCATTATTAGTTAAGGGATAGAAAAATGATCAATCCTTTTTCCTATGTGCTGTGAAAAACAAAAACAAAACCAACAAAAACAAAACCACCAAACATCCTGCATTTCCTCAGTTCTCAGTCCTGCCCAAACTGAGCAGACAGCGTCCATGAAAAAGCAGCCTACAGATGGGAGCAGAGCTTGGCCTCGTTCAGCCACAGAATGTCCTCACTAGACCAGTGTGGTATAATACAAAATTGATTTTGAATTCTTCATTAGGGCCAACTAATTGCATAGATGTCCACAGCAGAAAGAATGAAAAAGTGACTGTATTTGGGCAAGTACAACAGAGGAAATAGAAAACTGAAGAAGAATTGGTTCCTGGAGGCAGAAGGATCTTGAGTCCAAGGCAGCCTGGGATAGTAGCAAGACCAGTCTGAGACAGTTTTGAAAGTATGGTATTGGCTACAGTGTGTGTGTGTGTGTGTGTGTGTGTGTGTGTGTGTCTGTGTCTGTGTGTCTGTGTGTATCTGTCTGTGTGCCTGTGC
>CABHPH010126410.1:385-25126 GCA_902168325.1 Peromyscus nudipes | reverse complement strand
TGTGTTTATCTGTCTCTCTGTGTCTTTGGATCTGTGTGTGTCTCTGTATGTGAGGGGAAGATCTACTCATTTTTCATGCCTATATTCTAACTAGTCTATAAATAGTGATGCTGTCTTAGTGAACACTTCTACTTTTATATTGATTTATAGTTGAGACCATATTCACATAGTTTAACTGCTTCTGGGGGACAGGCTGCTAAATTTCTGATGAAACTGACAAGAAAATCTGCAAGCAGCTCCCCTCCATACAATCACATCCCTCCCTCCAACCATCTCCCTTCATCTGTTCCCAGATCCCCTTTAGTGTGTCCAACTCTTTGCTCCTTTGGAAGCCTTCATCTTCTAGAACGCTAGAAGGTGCATATTGTTTGTTTCATCATAAAATACAAGACTCCTGAGGACAGAGATCTTGCTTTGTATCATTCATAAATGTATTTTATGCTCTTGACACTTAGTGCATATTTGATTAAATGAACAAAGGCCAAATAAGAAAAAAAATGAGAATTCTGTCAAAAGATGAAATAATGGGTTATGACTTCTTACTCCTGAAATAAGGCAGAAAATGGAGCTAAAACCTACCCCACCACTTTATATACTGCTACAAAACTGGATTTTTATGGAATCAATCAAGAGAGAGGAATGTCTCTGAAGAGTGAGTCCCAACAGATCAATAGCACACAGGCTGGGCACACACTGTGTGACCTCCACAGTTGGTGAGAAAATCCAACTGTCTTTTGGTTTTTAATTCTAATTTATTTATTTATTTATTTTTGTTCTCAGCCACTGTGGTGGGAGACTAGGTGGGAGACCAAGAATTACCACACACACACACACACACACACACACACACACACACACACACACACCCATTCAGGGATTTATTGTACAGTAGATAGGGCCACACTTTTGCCTGAGCCATAAAATATTTTTACATTGTTATTACCCTGAGATTCTTGGCAACCCCTTCCTGATCTCTATGTAATCTTTGAAGACAATGTAGCTAGGAACCTCTAAGCTTTCTTCCTTTAAACACAGATAGCATTGTTACAGAGTTGGACCTTACACTGATGGTAAAAATGTATTAGAATTTTTTATTAAATCAACTTTTTTTCCTTAAATGTCTTTACTAATTATCTTCATTGTCCTGGTGAAGAAATCATCTATTCTTTTAAAATATTTCAAAACTCCAGTAATAATCTTTTTAAAACCTCCCCCACCTTTTTAAAAGATTTATTTATTTATTTTATGTATGAGTGCTCTATCTGCATGTATACCTTTAGGCCAGAAGAGGGCATCAGATCCCACTAGGGATAGTGGTGAGCCACCTCGTGGTTGCTGGGAATTGAACTCGGGACCTTTGGAAGGGCAGCCAGTGTTCTTAACCACTGAGCCATCCCTCCAGCCCCTCCAACAATAATCTTAATTCTAAGCATAGCATTTGTGCTTCTTTCAGAGCGGCTTTATAATCAAGCTTATCTTGTCAGATTGATTGGATTTTGATAATTAAAAAAAAAGATAAAAAATGTGACAAATGTAAAGTAGGTCTAAATACTAACAGGGCATGTTCCTGGTACATTCTAACGATGTAAAGAGGTATTTTTAAATAACAGTTTCTCCTGGTAATGTCTCCAGCAGTTGTTTTGAGTGCATTAACAATAAACTTCAAGTCACCAGCAATGGATGAGTGTCCTACCAAGGAAAGAAATCAAAGCACCTCGTTTTGCTGTTGTTTCACAGCGAGGGAGCCAGGGTGAATTTTCTACACTATGCTCCCTCTGTCTTTAGTCCTCTCTATTTATCAGTTGCATAAGTCTGAATCTGTGCCTGTCTGAAGACCATCTTGTGACTGTCCTTGTGTCTGTCTGAGCACCTGTCTACGTGAATGTGTCTATATGTGCCTGTCCCTACCAAAGTGGTTTGCGCTCTCATTATTAAGTAGCACAGAAAGCATCACGTGGGGGAAGGAATGAGGAAAACTTTACAGAAATCTGTAGCAGCATTTTACAAGGGATCAAGTCCCTGACTCCAACTGACTCCAACTTACCCAGATAGCAGACAGCAACGTCATTGTTTATCAAGCAATATCCAAATGTTGTGTTCAACGTTTATGGTGGATTCATTTTATAAGATTACTTTCAATCTCTACTTTTGCTGCTTTCAGCAAACGATTGTTGGAACACAGACTCATTGCTGTGGGTCAGGGCCATGAAAGAGAATATAATTTAAGATTACAGCTTTGCATGAGCTCAGGTTGTAAAAGTTGATTACATGGAACATCCAAGACAAGTAAGGTTGGTTGTTAACATTGTTCTCTTAAAAGCCAGTTAAATAAACAGGCTGAGTATACAGTAGGATAGCAGTCTTTAGTGACCTCAAAGTGTATTAGGAACTCTGGCTGTGAGGGTCAGCAAGAGTTCTAGTCTTTTACAAAGTAAGAGATATTTTCATTTAAATTTTTTCTATTCTCTCCCCTCAATTCTCCCAGATCCTCTCTCATCTCCCTATCCAATGAACTTTTAAGTTTTTTTCTCAAAAAACAAGCAAAAACCCAGTAGTATAACAACAAAACCCCCCAAACCAAGCAAATAGAATAAAACCAAGCCCAAAATGGAAGGAAGAAAGAAAGAACAAAAGAAAGGAAGAAAAAAAAAGAAATAAGCTAAAAAAAACCTCGCCAAACTGTAACCAAGTAAAAGCAAGCAAGCAAACAGACAAAAACTGTGGAATCTATTACATGTTGTCAACTGGTCCTAAACATGAGGCCTGCCCTAGAGTGGTTGATATACTCAGTGTCACTCAATTGAAGAAAACTATTTTCCCTCTCCTAGTAGGTGTAAATGACAGTTCAGTTGTTAATGTTTACACTAGTGGCTAGGTTTTTATTCATTCATTCATTCATTCATTCATTCATTTTTTAAAATATAGTAAAATAAAATATAATATAAAACAAAACTATCACTTTGGTGTAGGACAAGACAAATCCAACTGAAGAGTCCAAGTGAAGACACAAGAATTAGAGACCCACAGAGATATTTTTATAACATTGCATCTCAAATCTTCAAAGTCAGATCATTCCTAATTGGTTACACCAAGACACTGAAATTTTAATTTAATGGTTTTCTCCAAAGGTCTTGTTTGAATAAGTGTGGCTGATATTGAAATTCATTTAGTATACAAATGAGAGGTATCTTGAATCTCAACAGATAGTATTTCCTGTAGGCAGAGTTTTCCTATGCCAGCAGCCACTCCCAAATAATCACTCCAAAATTCAATATTAGCTGTAAATGCTCAGCCAATAGTTCAGACTTATTACTAACTAGCTCTTACAACCCCGTTTCTATTCATCTGCGTGCTGCCCCAAGGCTCGTGGCGTTTACCGCTTCAGCATGTCTTCTTACTCGCGAGACTCCTCGCACTCTGCCCTCCTTCCTCCCAGCATTCTATCTGTGTCAGGCTGTCTGTCTGTGTCAGGCTGTCTGTCTGTGTCAGGCTGTCTTGACCAATTTCTTCCTGCCCAGCCTCGTGCCAATCAGCTTTTTTTTTTTTTTGGTTTTTTCGAGACAGGGTTTCTCTGTGTAGCTTTGCGCCTTTCCTGGAACTCACTTGGTAGCCCAGGCTGGCCTCGAGCCAATCAGCTTTTTATTAACAACGAGAGCAATACATATTTACAGTGTACAAAGATTGTTCCATAGCAATTTCATCATTTTTCAAATTTAAAAACATGGTATTGTAGTGGGTTCTTTGAAAAATAGAACAGTAAGATGTAGCATACACACACACACACACACACACACACACACACACAGCACACAAACACATGAACACACACAGAATTACACAGAGGGATTGAATCGACCCATCCCATTGTCCAGACAGAGAAGTCCTGCCGGCGTAGTAGAAAACCAGCAGAGCTGATGGATAGTACCAGTCCATATCTAGAGTCCCAAGAACCAGAAAGCAGGATGGTGCAAACTCTAGTCTGAGTCTGAGTAAGTACTCAGGAGAAGACTGGGGTCTCATCTTCCAAAACTACTTTTCTAACTTATTTTTAACTTAGTTGATAAAGAATGGGTTTCAATGTGGCATTTTCATGCATATGTGTCATTATCCGTTTCTCTTATCCATTAGGCTCTCCAACTGCCTTCTCCTGTCTTCCTACCTTATTCTCACTAGCCTCCACCCAGGTACTCACTCACTTTCTGTCAGATATATTCCATTTTTCTTGGTTTTCCTCTCCTCCTCCATCCCTTGAAATCTCTTAAGCCCTTCTTAGGGCTTCTTTTTGACTTTTATCTCTCACACACATATACAATGCACACACACACACACACACACACACACACACACACACACACTCAACTCTAGGTTTTGCTTTCATGGGTCTGGCTTATTCAGCTCAATGTAATGATCTACAGTTTCATTCATTTTCCTGCAAGTATCTGATGTTGGGCATTTAGGCTGACTTATCTCAAGACAGGGATTAGGGATTATCTTAGTTTGCTTTCTGTTTTGGAAATTGACAATTTGACTAAAAACAACCAGGGAAAGAGCAGGGTTTAATTCATCTTCTAGGTTATGGTCCATTATTGAGGAAAATCAGGGCAGGAGTTCAAGCAGAAATTGAGCAGAAACCATGGTGAGACACTCTTACTTACTGGCTCATGCTGAGCTACCTTTCTTATATAGTTCAGACCTACCTGTCTAGGGATGGTGCTGCCCACAGTAGGCTGGGTCCTCCCCCCATCAATCATCAATCAAGAAAATCTCAAAAATATGACCTCAGGCCAATTGGATTGAGGAAATTCTTTGAGTGATGTTCCCTCTTCCAAGATGACTCAAGGTTGTGCCAAGTTGACAATAAAATTAACCAGGATAAGTATTGAAGTCACACACTGTTATTATATTTGTATTTATGGGTCCTGTTATGCCCATTAGTGTTAATTTTGATTTGAAGTCTACTTTATCACAAATAAAAATTTCTATGACAAAATGTTTCAGCCTCCATTTGCTTGACTTACATAATTTGATATTCAGTCTGTGAGTATCTTTGTCAGTGAGCTGTGTTTCTTAGAGACAAAATAGTATTTATTTCTCTTTGCAAGTAACTAGCAAGCATCTCTTTCTTTTTTAATTTTTATATTAAAATATAATATAAAAATTGAGAATTTTATACATGCTTACAATGTGTTTTGATCATGTTCATCCCCACATCCTCTCCCTAAGTCTATCCAGATCCACCTCTCTTGCTGCACTCCCTTCTGCTAGTCCCCTTTCTTCCTCCCTCCCTCCCTCCCTTCCTCCCTCCCTCCCTCCCTCCCTTTCTTCCTTTCTTCCTTCCTCCCTCTCTCCCCCCATCTTTCTCTTCATAGCATGCTGAATTCAATGTGTGCTCTCATCTGTTCATTAGAGTGGGGCAATACTTGGAGTATGGCCAACCTACCAAGGACAACACCCTTAAAGAACACCAACTCACCCTTTTCTAGACACTATCAATTGTCAATAGCTCCTCAGCTGGGGGGTGGGAACTCACGAGACCCTCCCCCTCTATGCTAAAAGTTGACTATTGATTTTGTGTAGGTCTTGTGCTGGCAATTATAGCTGCTGTGATTCATGAGTGAAATGACCTTGTCTTATACAGATGACACTGTTTTGTTCCTGTCATCCCCAATCTATGGCTCTTAAAGTCTCTCTGTCTCTTCTTCTGCAATGGTTCCTGAGTCATGGGGAAGGAATGTGATGTAAATGTCCTATTTGTGGCCGAGCACTTTACAGTTATTTATTCTTTTCACTTTGACCAGTTGTGAGGTATGTATCTCTTTATTAGTGAATTGAGGCCACTTAATATATTTAATATTATTAAAAAGTAGCCACCACTTTTTGTCATTCTGTTGGTTCAATCACTAATATTCTGTACTTTCTCCTTGATTGATCATAGGTCTTGACTGGTTTCAAGTATTATACATGATAGAGTCTGGCTTAGTTTTCCTTTTTTCATCTATTTCTTCTGTGAAACTTACCTTAATTTGTGTTTGCAGAGTCCTGTGATCCTTCTTCAAGTTGAAACTTCTCTTTTCTCTGCTCCTTCAAGCTCTACCAAATCCCCAAAGCTCTTCTGAAACTGTAGTCATTTAACTTATTGTATATAGTTTTTCTTATATTAGTTATAACTTTTTTTTATTTTAGATAAAAAAGGGGAAATGTGCTGATATTTTATTTGTGCTCTAACAAATAAAACTTATCTGGAGATCAGAGGACAGAGCCAGCCACTAGATTAAACATAGAGGCCAGACAGTGGTAGAAATCTGTCTGGCTTTCTGTGAGTTTAAGGCCACCCTGGGACACACACCTTTAATCCCAGCACTTGAGATCTCATGTCTTTGCTTGGAAAGGACACATGTCTTTAATCTCAGGAAGTGATGGCAGGAAGCAGAAAGGTATATAAGGCATGAGGACCAGGAACTAGAGGCTTTTTAGTTGCAGTTCAACTGAGACCCTTAGGGATGAGGGACTCAGAGGCTTCCAGTCTGAGGAATTAGGATCTGCTGAGGAGTTGGCTGCAGCTTGTTCTATTTCTCTGATCTTCCAGCTTTCACCCCAATGTCTGGCTCTGGGTTTTGTTTTTTTATTAATAAGACCATTTAGTAATTCATGTTACACATCCCCATCTCATTGAAATATCACAAGACTCTTGAGTATTGAGTACAGAAAGATATGATGAACATATTTCCATCTCATTTATATTGACTACCAGTGTTAATATTTCTCTCTTCATCTCTCTCTCCCAGCTTCCAGAGTTGTGACATGTAGGTGGAAGTTTCTGCCCTGCAAGTCACTCCCAAGTAACCACACAGAGGTTTAATATTAATTATAAATGATCGGTCAATAGCTCAGGCTTGTTGCTACCTAACTCTACATTTATGTTGACCCATGTTTCTTATCTACATTTTAACACCAAAGTTGGCAATAGAATTGGAACATTTTTTTCAGTATGGCAACCCTACTGACTCCACTCTTCTTCTTCCCTTCATTCTCAGTTTGGTTCTCCTGCCTAACCTTTTCCTGCCTGGCTATAGGCCAGCCAGCTTCTTTATTAAACCAATCACAGTGACATATATTCACACAATGTAAAGGAGTATTCCACAGTGACAGGTACTGTAGTGGTTGTTGGACAGCTGGGTCATCTCCTCAGCCATGTTTTACCCTTGCACATCAGCTCTGCCTGGCCCTCGGCACTTCCCAATTGCTTGCACAGTCCTAGTACTTTTCTATTTTTTCTGTATTACCTATCCGTGTGAGTTGTCAAGTTTTACAAATTTAATATTCTGACCCTTAATTGGGTAACTTCTTTAGTATACACAATTATTTTTATTTATTTTCCAGTGATATGTTTGCTACCTTAAAATAGTGTCTTCTTAAATTTCAAAATACAGAATTATAAAAATTTTAAAGATGAGAATGATTAAGAAAATAGTAAGGTCAACGCTTTAATCAAGTCCACACTTCAAATGGGACCAACTTTACAAATCTAATGTTCATCCTTATAACCGTCTTTGATGTATTCATCCCACCAGTTAACATATATTCATAAACATGACATCCATTTGGTTTTTCTCGTGCATACTTTTACTTAATTATGATTTAAATATTCATTTCACTTCCATATACATGTGCATATACACATGAAACTCTCTGGTTGAATAAACTCTTGAAAGGGGGAATTCTGGCTGTCGCTAGAATTTCCCATGAACACAATCTGCAACATATGTGAACCTGCTGAAACCACAGTGATCGAGACCCAGTTAGAGAAAAGTTCTTCTCCTCTGGTGGCTCTTAATCTTGGCTGCACACTAGGGTCACCTGGGAGCTGTGAAAGCAGTTGATGCCTGGGTCTCAGCTTCTTAGCTTCTGGTTTAATTGCTCTGGCATGTGTCCAGGGTGTGAGGCATTTTAAATGCTCCCTCGTGATTCTAATGTATAACTAAGATTAAAAACCGCTGTTCTACGAAAGGGCTAAAGCAAAGATTAAGGATCATCGATGCTAAAGTGCAAACTATAATTAGAAGCAGTCCCTTGGAGAATTATTTCTTTTCTCTACAGGCTTTGATATCCACACAACCCCCTTTAGTGTGAAGTCATTGGAGAAAATAAACAGCCAACAAAGCACCCCAGTATGATGAGTGTTTTCCAAAAGTTTTGCCATCAGTTCATGATGCAGGTTTGAAACTCCACCTGTGTCTCCTCTGCTTCTTAGATGGTTTCAAGCACAAACATAGGAGATGGTCACACCCTTCCCAAGTCATCACCTGAGAGGTGCTAGTTTTGGGAGGAAGAAGAGAATGAGAAAGAGGTGGCTCATCTATTAAAGCCAAATGTCACTGGGTGCATGACAAGGAAGTAATATGTAAGAAAAGAGCAAGAAGAATTAAGATGGCGACAGGGAGAGGTTGGCATGGCTGCTGTGTTGCTACAAGTTTCCATGCATAAATAACACCAATCTTGGATTACATGCTGAGATCATGTAAAGGTCTGTGTTTTCGTGGCCTGTGTCAAGGTTAGGCCCCATTATCTGCTTTATATATTGGAATAGGAAAAGGTAAACTATCTGGCAAACTGGCTCCGAGTTAATTGGGGCTCTCAGGTATGACCTGCATCAGTCCCTACCCACGGGAGTGAATGGGGCAAAGGACAGATTTCAGTTCCCCTAGTAGGCCTCTGAAAGACTGGGTGTTCATAGCCATATCTCCAGATGAAGGAGAAAAGCAGCAAGTTACAATTCAACCATAGAACTCTTTGAGAGGCTGGGAGTTAGAGGTACAAGTTTTTTTGCACATGATGAAATACATAGGCATGGACTTTACAACCATGTACAGGGAAAAGGTTTGTATGCTCCTTTCTAACACTATATGTATGATTCACACACATTGTGTGCAAATCCTTCTGGAAGTTCTTCAGCCCAAGAGAAGCATTTAATGAGCGTCGTTCTTGAGGGTCTGTAATTGATGCGAGGTCTCTCTACGGTCGTCTAAGCTGACCTGGAGTGGGTTATCCTCTTGGCTCCACATGCTGAGTGCTAGGATTACAGATTCGCACCACTGAACCTCCATAGTGATTAAAACCAACAAACAGTAACTATTTGTAAGAGAATAAAGTGAAACAATGATGTTGTAATGAAGAGCTGTAGGTCAACACCTGTACTACATGTGTGGATAATTTATTTTAAATCTAATTCACAGACTGGAATTTTTTATTGAAATTTGGTCTATTGATAAAGATTGGAAGAATATTTGTATTTTCTCCTCAGCAGATTCATATGGAGGTGTAAAAACAAGACCGTGCCTGACACAGCTTATCAATTCATTAAGTGTCAATGATGGTTAGTTAAACATTGGTGTTAGATTTTAGGAAACTTTAGCATACCACCTTATATAAAAATAGGTTCCCTGAAGCTTTGTGATTGATGATCATTTATGACATTATGAAAGTCACTGATCCTGTAGAATGTGTTAGTTTGTCAGGAGTTCCTGTCAATGAAAAGGATCTCACTTCCCTTCCTCAATTCCCAGTTATAAGACACAGATGGAGTTTGGCATGGTTGCAGGCATAATTACAAGACCTGATTCAGTTACAGACCAGAGAGGAGGGGAGGCCAAGCTTGACTGCAGTCCAGGCTCAAAGCAGTGAACTCCCAGAGAGCTCAGATTCAATTATGTAGGGGAGGCGTCTGCCAGTTCTGCTTGTGTTATTGCACTTTTGAGACTCCTACCTACAGTGGAATGCCTGTTGGCTGTTACAGTTGATAAACCAAGTAGGAGTGTCCTGCTGTGGAGGGAACAAGGCCTTCCAGAGGGACCCATTGTTGGCCACTGGTGTTCCAGAGCTGCTGTACAGGGCTGGGGGTTTGTCACCTTAAAAAGACCAGGGCTGGCAGCTCTCTCAGATCCAGCTTTCTCCTATTTTAGACTGACTGGGCAGTGGCCTCCTAGATCTGGGTATGCTCTGAGGTCTGTGGGAAGCCTCTTTGGCCTGTAAAATAGAGGAGAGGGTGGTTGTTTAAATGCCGTTCACACTACAATGATAATAGATTTGAAAATATAAAGAGGATTACAGCTTTTAGGATTAGCATAGGATTAGTCTAGTTCTTTCTTCAACACTAAAGACACAAATGTCGTGAAAGGAAAAAAATGGATACAGTCCTAAGTAAAAATGTAGCTAATAATTCTATAGAGGTATAATTCCCATAAGGGACTCTGCATGAGCAGCTTATGGTCATGATTAGCATTAATGTTTCTAAGCTGCCACCAGTGGCTACAGGTGGCCCCTGTGACAGTAGTCCTGAATTCTGGCTGAAGTGCAGTATCAGAGTTTGGGAAGTTCATACTCAGAAATGAAATAGTGGCTTGGAAATGTTCCCGGTTATTAACCTTTGAAAAGAAGATTGCTCATCAGCATTTCATTACACCTCTCTCACTAATGTGGCCTTCTTATTTACTGATCATCTGTCCTTATGTGATTCCCCACAGGCAAAGGTTTAGGAGCATTTTTAGTCTATTCTTTGCTCCACATTAGCACAGAATCTTCATTTATTGTAAAGACATTGAGATCCGCAGACAGAAAGAATGTTGTCTGGAGTGCACAAGCAATTTCTACTATTGCTAGGCCTAGTCTTTGATTGCTAATGAGGACACTGGGGGTGGGGTGGGGTGGGCATCGTTGACAAAGATCTTGACTACAGATATCCACGATTCTGAATCTTGAAATATGTAGTCAGGAATTATATTAGCAATAGGAGAGTGGTGCCATATAGGATCATTATCGTTATAAACTAATGTGTAAGACTTATGAATCACACAAATGTGGCCCTAAATTGTACTGCTATGTGTGCATGGGCTGTGAAATGCCTACATAAATGTCTCAGCCTCACCAAGCCTTAGTTTACTCTGTTCTAAAGTAGGAACAGTGAAAGTACCAATGATAGCATTATTGTTAGTATTAAATAATACTATTATTGGAAAACAATAAAATTTCAATAAATACACTTATTTTTTGTTACTATAAGCATCAAAATGAAGGGTTAGAGGAAGCTGGCACCAGGTAGAATTAAAACACCTATTTCATTTAAAAAAATTTATGCTTAGTGTGTGCACGATGTAGGTGTGTGTGGGTGCATGGGCCACAGGGCACAGGTACAGGTCAGAGGACAACTTCATGGAGTTGCTTGTTTCCTTTATGTGGTTCAGACTCAGGCCGCTAGGCTTGTGTGGCAAATACCTTTGCCTACTGAGCCATCTTGACCCAGAACATCTATTTTTTACAACAGCTCTTGGACATTTCAATGTATTTACAAAGAGGATTTTTTTTAAAAGGATTCAGATGGATTCATGAATACACTATTTGGGGCCAAGGAGAAACTGAGTTTTACTGGCTGTCAGATATAGGGTGCCATTTATGGACAGAGTCAACTTTGGTTGCTGACAAATGCCACAGTAATAGAAAGTCTTCCATACACATAATACTCATCGTGTTTTTTTTTTCTTTTAGAGTTTTGGCCTTGCCATTCTCTTTGTTTTATCTATTTTAATTTTGGTTTCCTCTTTAAGTTGTACTGAGAGTTGGTGGTAGGTATTAGGGGTCAGGTAAATACTCATGGCAGAAAAGAACAGCATGGATCGAACACACAGATAAGATCTACTGAGGGGCACAAGAAGGAGAATGAGGATTGTCATTGTGTGGTTTTATGAATAGGTGAGTGGATAAGTGAACCAATTAGATGAGAATGCCCTCTTCTCCCCCAGACCACTCTATTTACTTCTTATTTCCAGTTTTCTCAATATCAAGAACAATTTTGATGGATTGATGAATTAATCATCAATTCAATTACTATTGGGGCTAGGCTAAGTGTATTGTTTTGCGATAAAGTTTAAACCATATTAAAATGAATGAAAGAAAAGTAAACAATAGTATCTAATAAAGATGATAAGATGTATATAAATAGTATATAATATAATGGTAATGGGCAGAAGCACATGTTTCCTTTGAAGCAAGGATTCCTACCTGCATGGTTACATTCTATTCTGAGAAATAAAATTCAGGGGGTGGTGATGAGTGCTTGCAAAAATACTCAACATTAGAATGTGAATTTGTATTTAGATGTGAAGTACTTGCATCCCTTTTTATTTATCCAAAGGAAACACAGGTTAGAATGATTGAAATCCTCACACACGTGCTCTAAATTGCTTGGGAAAGTTTGGGAACGTCTTTTCCGCTGGATTTCTGAAATATATTTATATTTCATAAAGCATTAAGTCAGAGTCCATGAATGTGAATCATCTTGTTTGAAACATAGTTCAGAAAACGCAAGGCTAACTCTTTTATTGGGCTTCAGATGCTAAGCATGCTTGGTCTACAATTCCAGATCTCCTAGTCCCCGCACTTCCACACTATGTGTGGGTTAAAATTGAGAAGGTATCATGAGATGGGTTGTTGGTGTGATTCTTCATAGTTAATAAAGGTTAGCCAAGTGAGAGGAAGGCAAAGAGGTAAAATGAAAGGGAGAAGGGAAGAGAATGAATGAATTAATTAATTATGAATGAATGATTGATTAAATGTGTCATTGGAAAAAGCTTAAGGAGAGATGAGAACGTCTTAATTTGGTGGGGTTTGTAGCGAATCGAATCACTGAGTGAAAAACAGTTAAGGCCAGATCATCAAAGATATTAATTTAAATTCTTTGAATTTTGATTTGATTTAGTAAAATTAGGGATTTATTGAGAATTTTTGAAAAGAGAATTGGCAATCAAACTAAGGTTTTAAGAAGGCAAATTTGGCAGTTTTATGGTACTGCTCCCATAGGAGGGGCGTTGGAGATGATATTGAAATATTTTTGCCTTTTATAGAAACTGCTGATGTTGTAATCTGTGTTTGCTAAATGGGAAGGGAGCTGCATCCTAGTATGATCCGTTCGTGCCTGTCTGACTTGTCTTCAGAGTTTTCAGATGCACTCTACAGTGTCTTTCCAACACCCTGTTTTCTTTCCCCAGGCCCTCCATAGTTTTATTCTTTTCCTAGACATCACAATCCAA
This sequence comes from Peromyscus nudipes, assembly GCA_902168325.1. NCBI lineage: Eukaryota > Metazoa > Chordata > Mammalia > Rodentia > Cricetidae > Peromyscus > Peromyscus nudipes. The sequence continues at coordinate 12,047 of CABHPH010126410.1, read as the reverse complement.
AGCAAATCATCATCCAAATGGCTAAACCAGAGCCTGGACATTGCTGTCAATTTCCCAGTTTTCTAGATGTTCATGAGCAAACTATTATTTCTATGTCTTAAATACATCTCTAATGGGTACCATGGGCTCCATCTTATTTCTGACTGTAATTAGTCTAAAATTCAATCACCTATCTGAATTTTATTTATTTTATTCCTGTTCCCCATCTACATCTGACAGACACACACATATACATACATGATAGATTTATATAGTATAGTGTATATGCAGTATGACATACAGGCATGATACACACACCTGTGCAATATATAGATATTATTCATATATAATAACATATCATTTACCCACTTAAAGCAGTTATTTTCCTGTAAGTAAATCCAACTTCTTTCCTGTGATCCTGAGGACCCAGTTAAGGGACCCTGAGGATCTCTTCAGTTTCATATCTTTGATTTATTCCTATGGGATTTATGCCATTTCCCATGCTGGCCTCCATTTCTCTGCTTCATCAACAGAAGACTTACCTGACTGATTCAATGGGTTTTATTTCCTTCATATTATTGCTTCTAGCTATTTTCCATTTTATGATAAAACTTTTTGTTTGTTAATTAATTTCTAGTTTGTCTCAACCACCAATTCCACATCTCCTGAGAGAAAGAATTTTTGTTTGCTACTCTGTACTTCCACCTGGGCTTTTGCACAGCACGGTGTTCATTGCATCCTAGCACACACTGAAGGGCCAATGAATGACTCAGCATGTGACTGATGAGGAAATCAAGGGGTTGTATGGTGTCCAGCAGGCTTCCTTAGAAAAAGTTATCCACAAGGTATGATAGTACACTGATTCTCCATAAACCTCCTAAACCTTGATATTTTAAATTATTATTTGAGAATTAAATACATAATACAATGAAATATGGTCATATCCACATCTCATTTCCTCCTCACAAGTTTCCCCAATATCTTTCTACCCCATCTGCTCCAAACTACATTTCTTCTTCTTTTTTAAAAAAATCAACCACTGTACTCATATGTACGTGGGTGTGGGGCCAGTCTTGATAGTGGCCACACCCTCAAGAAGAATGAGCCTCACTTCACCAGCAGCTATCAACTGCCAGTAACTTCTCCATAGGGGTGGAGCCTGAAGAGCACCTTCTCTTTCCATGCCAGAAATCTGGTTGCAAAGCCTTGACCTGAAATGCCTAGAAGCATCCAAGATATGAGCAATGCCACAATGGTCATTTCAAGCCACTGAAGGCGATGCCCAGGAAGGGATGTATGCTACTTTGCCAGCTTCTTCCTTACCCTGATGGTCTTCAGTGTCCTGAAAGTTGTCCCCTAGAGAATGGGAGGCTGATGGATTCAGAGCACAAACTTAGAAAGCATCTCATGAACATTTCGCATATTTTCCTTACTTAAGATTTTCAGTCTTACTGCAGTTAATGCTAACTTCATTCTTAGAAGCTGGATATGAGCTGTGTGGATTGCTTTGGTTGGTTTGTTTAATACAACTTCCAGTTAATACTCAGTGAGCATATTTTCATACTATTGCACAGTGTTGCTTAGGTTTTAAAGTGTACTTGATGTAATGTTAGGACTTGATGGAATGATAGGAGTGGTATTCTACTCAACTCATTTACAAACAGGGATCAAAGGCTAAGAAGACTTTCATGGAAGAAGGTAGGTAATGATTAAAACAGAGCACATATACTAAAAGTAAAAATAGTTACATAAATCAAAATAGCAAATGGGAATATATTTTAAGTATATCAAGGTAATTCTATAAATCCAAATGACAAACAAAACTCCAGGTGAATATGGGATGAAAGTCTGTGTGTACTGATAAACATTGACTCTGAGTGTGAACATTTTAAACAAGCCACCCAAAGGCCATCTGTGACTACCTTAAAACTGGATGTCAATGTATATGTTTATTAAACATATATGTATTATATAGTTCTGTTGTATATTTATATATAAATCACACATATGCACATATATGTTGTGTATGCATATATTGTATATTATGCATATTATGTTATATACATGTATATATAAGCACACACACACACACACACACATATATATATATATATATATATATATATATATATATATATATATAATATGTTCCACTGAACTCTGGTCCCTGTGATATGTGGATTTTGGATTGAACTCTCCCACAATGTGGCAAATAACCCAAAGATGTGAACTGTTTCAGAATCAAGTGACTCCCATTTTTTTCGTCTGTTAAAACAACTACAAGCTTTTTTCTTTTTCTTTTTAAAAAATATTTATTTATTTATTATGTTTACAGTGTGCCTGCAGGCCAGAGGAGGGCACCAGATCTCATTACAGATAGTTGTGAGCCACCATGTGGTTGCTGGGAATTGAACTCAGAACCTTTGGGAGAGCAGCCAGTGCTCTTAACCTCTGAGTCATTTCTCCAGCCCCAACTACAAGCTTTTAGAATACATACAAAGAAAGTTTTTTTGTTTAAGCAGGTAGACATTTCCCCAGTGGTGAAGGACTGACCAAAGCTAGAGAGGAACCACACAGGCAAATTCCTTAAAGAAAGAAAACTACACTCTACGCATTTGGCTACCACAACAGATATAAAAATCAATGGGTGCATGCCTGTAATCCCAGCGCTCATGAGGCTGAGCCAGGACGATGATGAACATGAGCTTCAGGACAGTCAAGACTACATAGTGAGATCCTGTCTCAAACAGACAAAATGGAAAACCAAGTAAAAACTAGCAGGGTGGCTCAGGGGACTATTGACAAGAGTCTATTAGCAAACAGCTGGACTGGGGTTGGGATTGTACAGTGTCATAGGCCACTCTGAGGAAAACTGAGGGTCTGTGTGTGTGCTCATAGAGACACTCTGTTCCGTATGCTCAAGGCTAAGCACCGAGTGAGACCACCTTTGGCAGATGTGCTGCATCTACAAAAGCAAGCTCCTCAACAGCCTTTTTCTTTTGAAAACGCTTCCCCTAAGAATTTTGTTTGTGTAGTTAACAGTTATTGTGTGGTATTTGAAGGAACATGGGGAGTTTTCATTTTGATCAACAGTTTTTAGGCTGTGGAAATTTGTTCCCAAGAACAGAGGTTTTGATAGGCAAAGAAAAAAATGACTGCAAAAGCCATCTTTATTCAGGTGGGAAAGTTGAATGCTGTGTCCCATCTCCTGTTGACGGAAACTGTAAACTGCGATGTGATAAAGTCATACATGTTTTGGTGAAAATATAGTACTCATCTAAAAAAGAATTAGAAGTAGTTTACTCTGCAGACAAATATGAACCACCATGACCTCAGAACACAGATTTGTGTTGCTCCCAACAGCACACATCAGCATGGGAACAGTTTCATGAGGTTTCTATAGATACCGACCAATAGAATGTTATAAATCAAGACGGTTTTCAAATTCGTCAGTGAAATTGTCAGGTAGGTGGGTGAGCACTGTCGGAGGCAACCTTGGCTCTGTCTCAGATGCTGTCTGATGACATTCTTAGTCTTTGTGTCTTGGGAGCTGGTTATCTGTTAAGTTAGTACTCTACAAAAGGGTTTACTTGATAGTCACAAGTATGCTAGGTCAGACAGAGAGATAGGCAACGGATGGCTCTTAAGGGAACTAATGAGGGCCCCGGATAGTTTGACTCTGGATCTGCAATGTCCTAATTCTTCACAACCACGAAATTCTGATCACTTGATAAGTCTTGTAGAGTTTTTATACAGAGGTGTGGATTTTATAGGAGTTTCAGCTCACATCTTTGAGTGTTTTTTAAAAACAATATGTGAGTAATGAAATGACCCACTAAGCAGCATATTTTACAGAAAAATATTTCATTTTAGTAGGGAAGTTATTTACATAAACATGTTCTGAAGCAAATACATTCCTTCATACTGTTGATAAAGTTAACAAAAATGATTCCGTAGTGTTTTTAGCTTGAAATATCACCTCCAAATTAGTGCTAGTTTTTACTACTGAAGAAAAAATATCATAATTCATTAAAATGACCAAACTCTGATACACAAATAACTCAACTACTAAGATTCTTACTCTTGTTAGCTGAGACGACTTTTTCACTTCCCAGAGAAATAAATCATGGAGGTCTTACTGGGACTATGTATACACCACATCTCAGTGTTGCTGCAGACCACATAGAAATACTTTATAGAGCCACATCAATCAAAATGAGGATTAAGAATGTGGTTGCCATGATGTCCTAAATTTACATAACTCACATGTCTAAGTTTTGAGTATGACAGGCCTTCAGTTCAGTTTCTTTCCAACTCTGTAAATGATTTTTGCTTCAAGTTCCTTTACATCACCTGTATCCATGGGCATGTTCATGTTGAGTGTGTCTATCTAGCTGACAGTCATCAGTTAATGCCTCTCCAGAGGATCTGTAAGAAGTTTATGGTTGCCAGTTGTGTGTGTGTGTGTGTGTGTGTGTGTGTGTGTGTGTGTTATTCAGTGGTGTAAGCCACTGGTAAATTACCCAAGCTCTAAAAATGACTCTTTGCCCATGCTCTTGTATGTAACCCTATTTAAACTCATTGGCTCCCCAGAAACAACACCCCCCAAATTCATAAAGCTAGGGTCTCCATATTACAATACATACCCTAGTGATGAGTCTAGAAAACTGTCCTGGCCTCCAGAAGTGTAATATATTTTCAAGTGTGAGTCACAATTTAATCATAATCAGATCTGGGTGCGCAGGTCTCATTCAGGTAACCACAGATGCTAAGAATTTAAGTGCAACAGTCACATCACACCCAGAAGACAGAATTCTACAACAGTTACACACCTTTCCCTGACTCTTACATTTTCCAACCTCCTTTTCTTCAACATTCCCTGTGCCTTGACATAGACGTCCCATTTAGGACAGATGAGTCAACAATTGTTTATTCTCAGAGATTTTCCCAGTTATGAGTCTCTTCAGTACCCGCTGCACCTAATAGGTTTTGAAAATAGAATGGAAAGAATTGCTGAATGATTACAGAATTAAAAGCGTCCAGTGTGGACAACACATGCCTGTCGTAGCGATGAGCTCCGGGACGCAGAGGTAAAAATACAAGCTCATAGATTCAGGGAAAATGGTCACGGCTACAGGAAGCAGCTGTGCAACATTGCAGAGGCAAGTTACACTGATAAACAGATGGAAGATGAGGTAACTTGACCTCCAACTTGAACAGGTACAGAAAGTCTTTAAGTGTGAACTCTAAATGTGCAGTACTTTTTTGTAGTGACTATTTCTTTGCATATATCAGCTTTTATTTGTTTTTTCCCATAAAATAAAATGTTTATTTGATAAAGTAGCTACTGAGGTGAGTGGTGATTACCTGGAATTATAGTTCTAATTCCCAAAACCCTTAGCATCCCTGCTCAGCCATTGTTAAACAAGAATAATGCGCAGATTTTATGATAATGTGTTATTCTGTTTGCCAGCAGAGGGCGCTGCATACTGACGGTCTACAATGGCCACAGCTCCTCAGGTGCCCCCGAAGTTTCACAATCTATTCAGACGTGTTTCTGTGTGCTTTGCTAACTCTGTTTCAGACGCCAGCACATGCCCAAAATTTAAAGATGATTGTGAAGAGACTTAATTGATGATATAATTTTTCTCTATGTATAATGAAAATACCTATTTGCACACTCATTTCTGCATTGCTTGAATATAGCTAGATTGCTTAAGAGAAGTCAACATGACTTGCTTATGTAAATCAGCACGGCCTCTAAATTATTTCTGTAAATGGTTTTGGTTTTATTATTTGGTTTAATTCTCATCCCCATACTAAAGATTAAAAGTTAATTCCTAATTCACTTTTTTCAAACACTGACACAGACACTATTGTTCATATAACAAATTGTGGTCTTGTATATTTGTTATTCATTTTTGTTTTCAAAGATATATTATTGTACACTATCCATATGTATTTGAGAATGTGAAAGCATAATCCACACCCCCATTTTCCTACTAACAAACCTGGAAGGCACGTTTTTGACTTTGTTCTTGGTGAAACATGGAAATATGAAACTCCTTCCTTAGCACGGCTGAATTGTAAATTAATGCACAGGATTTCTTCAATTTAAGGAACAATCTCAACTGAGCCTCAGAAATGCTACTAACTTGGCTTGCCACGGCCCGTTTATGAGAAAAAATATAAATTTGTCACATTTACAGTTAAGACATTTACCAGCCACCAAGGTCCCAGGTAAATGAACACAGCTGAAAACACACTCAAGGTTTCTCCCCAGGGAACCCCTCAAGAGAATTTTTGTGTACAAAATCTCTCACCCCCATGACTGTAATCTCTGTTCTGATAATGTTTTATGAGTTAATCAAGTATGTTTAATGACAACGTTTAATGATAATTTGCATCATGGTCCTGTTAAATGTATGAATGATGCTGCAGTAGGTGTGTGGAACCAAGAAGTCATGACACCCTCTGATGCCTTGATCAGTGCTCAGTTTATCTAGGAATTTACTTAGGTTTATTGCATGACATAAAAGGTGGGTAGTTTTATGAGTGAGGCAGGGCCTAATTAACGCTATTAAATATTACTGTGGAATCTCTCAGGAGAAATAGTTCTATTCTGCATAATGCTGAATAACAGCTCTGCAGTGTGTGGAGGCTGAAAAATAGGACGTGCCATTATTTTAGACAAATTCATGATTTATTCTTTAAACCTGGAAGGCAACTTAACTTTTCCCCTTGGTTTCATTGCCATGAGTAGCTAGCTGGGTACCTGTGGACAGGCCTTCCTCACATGTCTGCAGTGCCCTCTTGTGACCATGTGTCTGTGCTCTCTGCTTCTGGCTTGGGAGCCTTCTGCTTTCCTTCTTGCTTTGGGGAGGCTTTTAGAATAAGAATTGCATGGATTTAAACACTAAGAAGATCAATGGCAACTTTGGAGTAAGGAGTCATTGCTTGAGGCTCTAAAGACTAACTTTAAGTCATTAACGTGATTGCTAAAGGTGATTATTGCCCTGGAATGATTTTAATAGAACATTTAGGGGCTGCAAAGATGGCTCAGTGCTTAAGGCATGAAGACCGGAGGGAAGATGTGTTGGTATTCATCTGTAACCCTACAAGTAGGAGGTGAAGTCAGGAGGATCCTGAGAAGGTGCTGGCTGACCATCCATCCATCAGATGAGCTCCAGGCTCTGTGAAAGCCTTGTGACAAAGGTTTCTGATGTTGGCCTCTGGTCTCCATATGCATGTGAATGTATACATATATCTGCATACACAACATGGTGTTGAATGCATGTTGTGTATGTATATATTCAACACCCTCCCCCCAAACAGGAAGAGAGGAAGGGAGAGGGGGGCAGAGAGAGGGAGAGAGAAAAAGAGGGGGAAAGAGAGAGAGAGAGAGAGAGAGAGAGAGGGAGAGAGAGAGAGAGGGAGAGAGAGAGAAATATCTTTTCTCTTTGTGCCAGTTCAACAGATAATAAATTCAGTTAAGAAAAGCCACAGTTTCTGGGCCACATCTCATGTGCCAAACACACTTGGGCTAATTGCTCACTCTCTTGCCTTAGTTACATCATATGAAGATGAAACAGTAACAGACTGTATAAAGATTAGGTGTTGCTGGTATATGAAACAATAGTCAGTCATTGTAAGTTAACTTTAAAAGTCTAAATTAGTGCTAAAACTGGTCTTTCCAATGATTTCTAAATTTGCAATTAATTGGTTTTCTCTTTTAGAACCATTGTAGGTTTACAGGAAAGTTGAACATCATAGATTCCCCGCTCTTCTGTCTGCATTCCTCTACTCTTCCTGTATTCCAGTGGGGGTGGAAAACTTGTAATGTGACAGGTTAGTGCCTGGCTGTTGATGAATGAACACAGTTTACAGCTTGGTTTGTTCTGGAGTTGTGAACTCTTTGGGTCTTCTTTTTTTCTTTTACTTCTTTTTAATATATATATATATATATTACATATTTTATGTATATGGGCATTTTGTCTTCATGTGCATCTGCACACCAGAAGAAGGCATCGGATCCCATGGGACTGCAGTTATAGAGGGTGATAAGCCACCATGTGGGGTCTGGGAATTGAACTCAAACTCAGAACCTCTGGAAGAGCAGCCAGTGATCTAAACTGCTGAATCATCTTTCCAGCCCCAACAGAAGTAGAGACTTGTGTTCTCTATTATAATTTCATACAGAATGATTCACCTGCCTGTCAACCCTGTAGGCTTTGCTTTTTTTTACCCTTTCCTCCCCTCCAGCTCACATCTCTATAGTTCTGGACTTCCCAGACTGCCCTGTAGTTGGAAGCATAGAGTTTATCCACTTGTCAAATTGGCTCCCTTCATTCAGCAACATAGATTTAAAGATCTTTCAGATCTTTTCATGGCACCATGGCTCATTTCAGACGTGAATACTATTCATTGTCCAGCTGTACCATGGTTTTTTGTCCACTAACCTTTCCTTTCCTATGGTGTTTTGACTGGGTCCTTTCCTGCACTATCCACTGTAGTGAGCAAGGGAAAGAAGAGAGCTGTAATTTACACATCATTATAATCTTGCATCTAGGACAATACCGGCTAAGTAGTAGATCTTCAGTAAATATCTATGTAAATAAGAGAACTGGAAGAAAGTGTTTGAGTCAACCCCAGCAGCATTCTTCTTCGCAGGTGCTGTTGAGGCGACAGCAGGCTTTTTGACGCCCGCATTACTCCTCAGTCAGTGAGAGTCTTAGTTTTCTTTTCACATTATTGTGATAAAATACTCTGACAAGAGCAGCTCAAGGGAAAAAAGGCTTATTTTAGTTCACAGGATAGGGCACAGTCCATCATGGCAGCAGGATGGTCACATCATAGTCCCAGTCAGAAGAAGAAAGACAATGCATGAGTGTTAATGTTAAGCTCGATTTTTTAATTTTATACTGTCCAGTATCTCTTGCCTAGGGAATGGCCCTACCCACAATTAAAATGGGTCATCCTATATCAGTTGATGTAATTGACACGTCATCTTGGGAGACGTGTATTTCAAGGTGTTTTCACCACTACAATGACTAGCATGGCAGGATAACTAAGGGGGCTTTAGTGGCACACACACCTTGGAGGTAACGAACATCTCTTTTACCTTTCTTTACATTGAAAAACAGAGGATCGGGGAGATCTATGCTGTGGCATGGCATAAAAGGAAGCTGGGCCTTGAATTACCTGTCACAGAAGCTCAGATTTGCCTTGGAAGAGCTCAAGGAGATTTAAGGGGAATTAATTAACTATGAAATGTGTTGTTCAAATCACCCCTCACTTCTTTCCCTGCAGGATAGATCCATATCTCAAGGACAGAGAATGATGAAATCCTAGCATCCATTACTGGATAGACAAGTACAATGTCCTGGGGAGTCCAAGCTTGGGCCAGGAGGGTACAGTGAGCCAGACAGGGCCATGTGGAAGTAGGAGTACTTGAACTCAGGACAGGGAGTAAACTAGGGGTTGTGGGAGGCAGGGTTTGTAGTAACATGGGATAAAGGTGGCGCTTGGCTCCCATGGGGAACAAGGATGGGAAGCCTGCTGTTCATAGGTAAGTGGGATTAACACCTGGTTCTATAAAAAGGGGGGTTGCTTAACTCATTCATCTTTCCCTTGGGATCAGAGTAGGGAGAGGAGCTCGAGATTAGGTAATGATAGGTTCTCTGTGGTTGATATATTATGCACCTCAATAAACTTATCTGGGGTCAGAGAACAGAACAGCCACTATATTAAACATAGGTTTAGGCAGTGGTCGCACACGCCTTTAATCCTAGCATTCAGGAGGCAGAGATCCATCTGGATCTCTGTGAGTTCAAAGCCACACTGGAAACAGCCAGGCATGGTGACACATGACTTTAATCCCAGGAAGTGATGGCAGGAAGCAGAAAGGTATGTAAGGCATGAGGACCAGGAACTAGAGCCTTTTTAATCTTTTAGCTTTTAGCAGCAGTTCAGCTGAGATCCATTCAGATGAGGATTCAGAGGCTTTCAGTCTGAGGAAACAAGATCAGCTGAGGAATTGGCAAGGTGAGGTTGGATGTGGCTTGTTCTGCTTCTCTGATCTTCCAGCATTCACCCCAATACCTGGCTTCGAGTTTGTTTTTATTAATAAGACCTTTTAAGATTTATGTTACAGTTCTCTTTTTCCAGATGTCAATACAGAAAATAACATGGACTCTAGATGTTAGATCCTAGATCCATGTGTGTAGCAGTAGTTAGCAGTGTCAAAGGGAGCATAAAGACTGCCAGTAATTAATTAAGGACAATTACATGGCTAGCCAAAGGACCACACTCCCAAATGGCCCATTTTTTTCAGGTATAGCTCCATTGTAGTCTCTAAGTCCATTTCTAAGAGCTTTATTGCAGAAAATTCATTAAAAAAAACCATACATCACAGAGTAGGCAAAGGAAAACTACCTGAGTCACTTCATGTCCCATACAAGGGGCAATATGATCAGTGGACACCTGATGGCCCTGGTGTGGACTGTGTACCCTCATATATCCATAGCTACATGCAAGCTCATGCACATAGGCAGCAAATCAGAATCATCTGTTCCAAAGCAAGGATATAGATTTTTCATTTATTTTTAATAATATATTTTGTCATCAGGTGAGGATTTTCATATGCCAGTGGGTATTCTCCAAAAGCACATACATCACAGAGCATGTATTTGTGCAGGTAGAGGGAGTGATCCTTGCCTCCACTGCGCATGGTGTGGCCAATTCACTCCATCATGTCAGAGATCACGGTTGATAAGAAGTGTCATTTCTTGTGTTTGGACCCGTTTCACACCGGCTGCCGATTTCTGCTTCTATTTCTGAGCATCGCTATTTTTTATTCCAAGGGTGAAAACAAATGAAATCTGAATGAGAAGGATGGGTCTGAATTCTCAGATTTTGCTTAAGAATATGTATTTTCTATAGTTTTCTCTCTTTTATAAATTTTCTTCTTCTTTTTTGTTTTCCCTTACAGAAACACTTAAGACCCAGATTCTGGTTTCTAATTGCACCACTTGGTCTTAATGTTTGACAGCCCATGCATTCCCCTCAGGGTTTCTCTGTTCACTGAGAATAAATAATAAAACCTCTAATTTGTCTCTTTCTTGCAGGAGGGGTTAGACGTGGAGGGAGCTGTCACAGGACTCTGGGGGTGAAGGAGAACACGGATTGTCTCTTAATTTCATCCATCTTCATTTTAACCGTCAGCTAAATGTTCTACAGCCCCCACTCCCCTGAATCTACCATGGCTACACCAGGGATTTATATACAGCATGGACAGAGGCAAGAGGAGCCAGTTGTTAAAATCCTGATGAGAGTTAATACATGCTGAATAGGGATTTATATTCTAGCTTAAGAGTCATTAAAAATGGATACTATGTTGAGGTATTTTATCTTGGATTTAGACTTTGAAGAAAAATCTTCCAATAAAAGTCTCTGTGAAGGCCTCAGAGTAGCTTTAAATTTTCTTTATATTCATAACACCCCTTTAAAGTGAAGAGTACCCAATGTTCATTGTAATTAGTGACTGGTAGTCATCAGTGTGGGAATTATGACTCTCTGAGACTTGTCAGACATCTGTTTAACTGAGGTAGGTAAAAAGTGAGACTATTTTATGTTGGCAAATTAAATCTATCCCATGCAGATAGGCTGATTTTGGCTGATGACA